>JAHZNA010000739.1:0-12202 GCA_027743935.1 Sinodicranocentrus sp. ZH6 | reverse complement strand
TTTCGCCCTTGAATATGTTTAGGCTTTAGCCAAAAGTACACAAAGTGAGCACGTGTACAAATGAAATGAGGAGGCAAGAACCATATACATGCATATATTCTTACAAAAATCTCATCTGATCAAAATCAAATTCTAAAGCTCTTTTACAATCAGGGAATTCAAGTGCCTATGTCATATATCACTGGTTTTCAAAGAAGTTAATCAACTCTGGTGAAGACTCGGAAGTCAGTCTTGAATTTAAATTTCACAAGCCAAGTTAAGATCAGCTTTATACATACGGAATGGAACCTTTGAGTAAAAACCCTGTGCTGGCTGTATCAAATAGCTCAATGAAATATTTATTGTGACTTTTGTACTGCAAGTTGCTGTAGCTAGTGTAGCAGTATAGCTGTCTATCTTTTATTTGCAAGTCCTGACGGCTAGCGGCTGGTGTAGTTCGCATGAGCTTTAACGAAACATATCGCGTTTATGCTCATGTTTCATTACTCATTATCATTATTACTGAAACAATACTAAATTCAAAAGCGTGTCCGTGAATGTTAGCTTTTATGTACACGCACTTCAACTTTTTTCATTAACTGTATCTTTGAGTATTGTTGTTGTGAGTGTGTTTTGGGGAAGCTGGTTGTGTGACTTGGGTACTAGAGTTCCTGCACTCCTTCCTGTATCTAAGTTGCGCAATGAGTCCAAAAAAGAAGTTACTACTTATTGGAGCAGGACCTACTAGCGCTTTAATTCGCTATAACATCAATAGAAACCCGGATTTAAAAAATGCCATAGATATTCACGTGTTCGAGAAATCCAAGGGTGTAGGGGGTCGATTTTCGACATCTTCGAAGTCCAAATAACCCAGAATGCTATGCAGACCTAGGAGCCCAGTACTTAACACACACTTCATCCAATAGCATGTCTAAACCGTATTTTGACAGTAAGTAAAAAGTGTTGCTGCATAGTGTATCTAGGTATAAAGCTCCCATAATATGCAGATTGCAGATTTGTCTAGAAGAACGTATCGCACAATTACGTGTCGATAAAACACTAAAACCAATTCAGTTTCACTTTTGCTGGTTCTCCTATTGCAGATTTAACACGGAATGCCTTAATACGGCCCCTTGAAACGTCTGGGATACCTGGGTTTCGATCAGATATTAATAAAACGAACTATGCTTGCATCCAAGGGATGTCTTCCATTGTCAAACATTTTTCCCAACAGGTAAAGCTTACAAAGCGGAGTAAAACAAAATATGAAGCTTCAAAGCAGCAGAGCAATACAAATTTGTTTACTATGATTTAGGGAAACGTTGGCGAAATCGATATCAATTTTAACTGTCGAGTTACCGAAATCAAAGTTGTAGAAAATGGCAAAGTGGAAGTCTCAACGACGAGTACAGGCACTAGCACATTTGACGCCGTAATTTCTACTATTCCGGTCCCACAATTACTGCAGCTCAACAACTTTTCGGACTTAATTTGTAACGGTTTGAGTGATACTTACGTTTTTAAATTACTCGGCACATAATGGTTTGAAATATAAAATTTATCAGATATTAACTATAATATAATGTGTAGATATTTTTAAAAATTACATTTGCAGATACGAGCATAAAAAGAAATTTGGAAGCTGTTAAATATTCGACGCGTTTTGCATTAGGCATGTTTTGCGATACTGAGGTTTGCTTTAAGCAATCAGCCCAACCTTTAAATTTCCTCAAGGATGATCCCGTTTATCGATACTGGTCTATTGAAAACATAAAGCGAACAAATTGCTTTACTGGACCAACATCGGTTGTGTTTCACACAAGTATTGATTTTGGTGATAAAAATAAGCATGAAGACAAAGAGACATTAAAACCATACCTGTATAAAAAAGCAATAGAAATAGTTCCGGAAGCTGCAACAGTGCCACAGGAGAAAGTAAAAAGTCACAAATGGCTATATTCTCAGGTACGTAGAGATTTTGTTATTTAATATTTAATGCTTTAGTTGGTAATCTTATTTGTTTTAAGAGTTGACTCTAAATACATTTTTCAATCTACAATTCAAGGTTCTAGACTCATATCCGGGAAAGCCTGGGTTTATTGAATTAAATCAACATGTCTATGCTGCAGGCGACGGATTTGTTGAATCTGGATTTGAAGGATGTATTGCTTCAGCGGAAAAAATGGTGATGGCTTTAATACACGCTACAAAATGAGAAATGATCTAGGTTTTTTACCACATAACCTGTTCTATCTGCTTAATGTTTGTCTTATATAGCTATAGCTCATAGACATATTTTTCTTTATTGTAAAAAAAGCATCTTTCGAATAAACATACAAATTACAGGATATTCCCGTACGTAACAAACTCAGCGTAACTTATATCATTGCTGGAAAGGCTGATTACTTTTTCAGCTGCTTTTCAATTTCTCTCATGTACGCATCTAGTTCATCTTCTTCGTCGTCAACTTGAGCAGTGGTAGTAGAATTTTCATTCATTACCTGAGTATCCCCCGAACATTGGTCAACGGATAGTTTTTCTATTTTGGATTCGATATCGCTACTTCTCACCGGTGGCCTGAACGCATCATCCTGCTCAGAATTTGGCTCAGAAACTTCACATGGCTCTTCGTCGTCAAAATATTTTTCTTCCTCATCATTCTCTAGATTTTCTCCACAGTCATAATCTGGGTTATTATCCACAGTAGAATAATCAAAATCCTCATCTTTCCCATTCAAAAAATTGCGATACATAGTAGTGAAAAATTCCTCTTTAAGTAGTTCCTTCTCATCATCTTCAATTTCTTCACGGGGGTGATCATCATCATTAACGGTGGGTTTTCGACGAGTTTTTTCTGCTTTATTAGAGGGTCCCGGAGTCTCTGTCTCCATATCAAAGTCATTATCTGAATCATACTCCGCGTCAGCTTTGTCCTCTGCCTCTTGCTGCAACTCTTGTGCCATTCTACGGCAGCTTATGCCTTCATCAGATCGCTCCATATGAGCAAGGAAGAGGTCAGTCAAGGGCATTGAAGTAGTGCCGGATCCCGAACTACTTTTCCAGGACTGTTGTAAAAATGCCTCTCGCTCCTGTGCAGTATGATATTTACCGATCAGTTGATCAAATAGTATGGGGTTTCTCCTCTGCATTTCTTCTTCTGAAAAGTAATCCGTAGTCTCTACTAATTTCTTCAATGCTTCGTATCTCCTGTTCTTCAGCTGTTTTTCCTTCACACCTGTAATTATTTTAAATGATCGTAAGACTATACATGCTTTTTTTAATAAATCAATACTCATAACCAACCTGTTTTCCAAGATTTCCCTATTTCCCCCAAGTAAAACTTTACTCCATAATTCCCTTCCTTTTTGTATTCATCAAAGCAACAAATATCACCAGGTTGTAAGTACTGCCAAAAACGAACTAAAAATTGCTCTGGATGACATCTAAAAATCTGTTTCAAGCTGTCCAGCTTTTGTTCCGCGGATAAGTCTGGTTCATCTCTTTGCTGACTCTTAACCATAACTTGGTAATTTTTAGATAATCTTTCCAACATGTTGTGCTGAGGTTCTGTAAAACCAAACTCTTGCACGCTCTTCTCAGGTACGGTTTTTCCAGTTGCTGTTAAATATTATACAAGTTACATATTAGCTCATAATTAATAATTATAATCCCACTGGGCACATCGACTTCAAGAAATAAATAAAAACGCCATGCGCAGATTACCATCCCCAGCGCTGTCATCAGTTTCTATTTCCATCCTGGGTCTGTCTTATTTCACACTCTTTTACACCACAACTATATGATATGTTATGTTATAAGTTTACAAAGTAACTGCAAATTCGGCAGTGTGCACCTCATTACACTGCCAAGGTCGAACATTTTAGATTGTGCAAGTAGACTTTAGATTAAATACAATTTAGTCATTGCACTTGTAACAGGACGATGACTTCTCACAATCATTTTTTTTCTTATTACTGGCAATTCGTGGTAGTTGGTGAGAATTTAACGAACTTAGAACAAGAACTGCTATTGTCAAAACTAACAAAAATATGTACACTTTGACTTTAGAACTTAGAACACGGCAAAATTATGTAGAAGTCGAAAGTAAAACAAGAGATATGCAAATACACAAAAGTGTGTTTACAAACATGTCCTTATTCCTTGCATGAAGAATGAATTGCAAGTTTACATCTCTGTGTGAAATAGCTTCCCGGTGAATAAGAAACGTCAGAGGCTATCGCGGCAATTGAAAAGGCACAATTTTCACAGAAATTGCGAGTAAAGTTGTTTATTGTGCTGTGGTGTGAGTAAAAACACATTTTAATTTTTTTTAACAAGAACCTTTAACCCTTTGAGATATTGATAGTTACTCTGTAAACTGTACATCTAGATTAGTCTCTGGGTTTGTTATTCATGTAGTTTATGATTTGGTGAATGAAGAGGGACTCATTTACACGAGTCACGAGTCAACATCTTTAGTTTGAATTGTCGGTAAATAAATAGTGTATAATGGCGTCAATCGAAACCGAGGAGTTTGTAGAAAGTGTAAGTTTTTATGTGAATTAAATGTGCAATATATGTGAACTAATATTGTTTTGTTAATATATGTTCTTTAAAATTATTGAATGTTAGATGATAATTTTTACGCGGCCAGCCAAAATGCCGTATAACATTAAATGGTAAATGCTGTATGAAATTTTTAGTTATCGGAGCAGGATCTTGCCCATGAAGAGGAAATTTTAAGAAATCCTTTTTCAGTGAAGCATTGGATGCGCTACCTAGAACATTTACGAAGTGAGAAAAAAGGTAAAAAAGAGCCAAAACGATTGTATTTGGTTTACGAGAGGGCACTAAAACAACTCCCTGGATCTTACAAATTATGGCATGCGTACCTGGTATTGAGGAAAGGGCATGTTTTGAGGAAAAGCCCGAAGGATCCGGCTATGCAAGTAAGTTCTCGTTTTTTTTATCTATGTTATTTTTACATCAAAAGCGTACGGATTGTAAGCAATTTGTTGCCTTATACTTTTAGGAACTATTTGCAACTTTTGAGAGATCCCTTGTATTTATGAACAAAATGCCAAGAATTTGGATAGAGTATTGCGATTTTGCTGTCAAAACAGGAAGAGTTACTCAAACCAGAAGAATTTTTGACAGAGCACTTCGGTCTCTGCCTATTACTCAGCATAATAGAATTTGGCCAACATATGTCAACTTTGTGACTAAAAAGCACCATATGCCTGAAACTGCGGTGCGCATTTACAAGAGATATTTAAAGGTAAAAAGAAGATTCTGGCAAAGCACATTTTTAGTTTTTATTATATTATTTTGTATTTACATGCATGCATGATTAATGAGTCATATTTTCTTATTAATCGTTAGCTTTGTCCTGAAAAGGCTGAAGATTTTATTGAATACTTACTTTCTGTTGGGCACCTGGATGAAGCAGCTGTTCGTCTTGCTCATTTAGTGAATAATGAAAATTTTACCTCCCGCAAGGTATGCATATGCACGACGTATAATTATAAATGCATGGTTGGTTAACGTCTTGAGAATTGTGAATAGTGTATAATATGATTTGATTCCAATATAAATGCAGGGAAAATCTAACTACATAATGTGGAACGAACTTTGTAATTTGATTTCGAAAAATCCTCGCGAAGTAAAATCTCTTGACGTTGATGCAATTATACGCAGTGGCTTACGACGTTACACTGATCAGATAGGCTCTTTATGGACTAGCCTTGCTGATTATTACGTACGATCAGGTTTATTTGAAAGGGTAAGTATAAATTGGTATTTTTATTATTCCCATTGTATAGGGAAAAGGTACAGAAACTGATGGGGATAATTTTATCGTTCACAGGCAAGAGATATTTATGAAGAGGGAATCAGTAGTGTAACAACAGTACGAGATTTCTCACAAATTTTCGATGCTTATGCGCAATTTGAAGAGGCGTCGCTCACGAAGTTGATGGAATCAGATGATATAGAAGATATCATAATTGAAATGAGACTTGCAAGACTTGAAAATGTGATGGAAAGAAGACCTTTACTTCTTAATTCAGTTTTACTCCGTCAGAATCCTCATAATGTTAATGAATGGTTAAAACGAGTTGATTTGCTAAAAGAAAAACCCAAGGAAGTAAGTTCCAAATAATCCTATTTATACATTGATTCACGTTGGGATACTTTGCTTAGTATAGATATTTCTGTGTTAATTTCCAGGTGATTGCAGCATTCACGGAAGGTGTGCAAACTGTTGACCCTAAACAAGCTGTTGGCAAATTAAACGCTCTTTGGGTAGCTTTTGCCAAATTTTATGAAAGTGCTGGCCAAGTAGATGATGCTCGTGTCATTTTTGAGAAAAGTACACATGTGTCGTACATGAAGGTCGATGATTTAGCTCACGTGTGGTGTGAATGGGCTGAGATGGAACTCCGTCATAAGTGGGGATTAGAAATTTAATAGCATTTTAAATTTATATTGATATAGGGTTCGTATAAATTATAAAATTTTTGGTTCATGTTTAGGAAACCAAAAGAAGCATTAAGATTAATGTACACTGCAACAACTCCTCCTGTTGGTCAACGGCAAAGCTGTAGATAAAAAAGATCAATATCAGGTATGTACTAATATAATTTAATGTGAAAATTTTTATGTATTTTTTAAATACTACGAATATTTTTATTATTTTCAGATGTTTAACATATACATTCAAAAAGCAGCTTCATTATATGGAGTTACAAAGACCAGGCCGATCTTTGAAGCTGCAATGGAAACTTTACCTGATGCCGATGCAAGACAAATGGGAATGCGATTCTCAGAGTTGGAAACAAAACTTGGCGAAATCGATAGAGCCAGGGCAATATATGCACACACCTCCCAAATTTGTGATCCCCGGGTAAATCCTCTAGGGTTGCATATATGTTGATAATTGATATTAGTTCGATTTTGTAGAATATTCGACATAACTGAGGTATATTGGCTATGTAGGTTTCAGCAGATTTTTGGGCTGCGTGGAAAGATTTTGAAGTACGACATGGGAATGAAGACACAATTAGAGAAATGTTACGCGTCAAACGTTCTGTGCAAGCTTTATATAACACACAGTTCACTGCCAACCTCATAGCTCAGCAGACTCTACCAAACCCTACTTCAGTCGCACCAAGCAGAATGGTGACCGATGAAACCGTGCCCGCTACGAGCTCACCTGTTGATGACATGTCAGAACTAGCGCAACCCGTCAAAAGACCTGATCAAGTATCATTCGTTCGTGGTGATACTCTTGTGCAAACCCATAATACTGATCAGACAACTAATCCTGATGAAATTGAATTGGATGATGATGAGGACGATGAAAATATGGATAAAGGTATGATTTAGCAAATAATGCACAATGGCAAATCAACAAAGCTCTTATGATGTTTAATATTTGTGCTTCAGGTGACGACATGGAAGTCGAAAATGTGGCAATTCCGTCTGAAGTATTTGGATCACTTAAGCGGGACGAACAGGGGGAGGATGAGGATGAATAAACCTACGCATGTGTTTCTATTTTGCTTACTTAAGTTCATGTTCAAGTTAAAATACTAGTAAATTTTATTACATGATATGAAAAGATTGACTCAAATTCTTACACGAACAATTTTTTGCGTCCAATCATCTTTAATTTTAGGTTAAACCGTGTGAAGCGTATCGCGTTTTTTAAAAAAAACCTTGTGTACTTCATAATCATACTTATGGATGATAGAAACAAGATACAAAAAATAACATTACGTGTACTCTCGGAAGTCTTTCGGGATTTGCTGCTGCTCAGCAATGACTTTCTCCTTTCTCTGTGTAATGTGTAATAATTTGGTGAAAGGTTCACACGAAGGTTCTATTACGTGTACTCTCGGAAGTCTTTCGGGATTTGCTGCTGCTCAGCAATGACTTTCTCCTTTCTCTGTGTAATGTGTAATAATTTGGTGAAAGGTTCACAAGAAGATTCATTTTCGGATTTACATAGGTTGCTGGTTGCATTTTTCATTTTTAGGCTTTATGTTATTATGTCGCAGTAAGTAAGTAGGATGTACACTTTTGCAAGTATATTCTAAAATTCATCAGAAATAGGTAAATAAAATGTTACTTTGTATGCACTTGTATGTTCACAACAATATGCAAATAACATAGAATACAATTGCAATTTGCAATACAAGATGCTGTTGAACATGCATATAACTAGGTAATTACAAGTTCAACGTTGGTAGATGAGAAGAACGAACTAAATGTGACAGGCTTGTAAACTGACACAAGCACACATAAACATGAGTTCTTCCAAAGTGGACTTCTTTATCTAGTTTACTAATGCAATGCTACTTTTGTACCTGCTTCTTCCAGATGAATTTGTGTTAGATGTATAATAATAATAATGATCGTACGTACGCAAATAACTAACATAAAAATCATTAAAGTACTTGCTCTATGAATTATTCATTATTTGTGCATTCTATTGCTGTCTGAAAATGACGAAAGGCTGATCTTCATAATAGATGTAGGAAAATCATAAAATCTCGAATATAAACTATAATAATCGTTGTTGAAGAAAATTGGACTACACACAACATTTCCATTGCCAGTTATACCATTCCATAATACATTTGATCCTCATTCCATAATACACTTGACTGATTCGTATTAGATGTAATGACATTTAGCGTGGCTAAGCAAATTAGGGAGGGAGTTCTAGCGAGATTAAATATATGTGCTTGATAAAAGGGTTGTTTGAAGTACAAAAATGGATTTTTCACAGCAAATCCACAGTACCATACTTTTTGTTGTGCGAAAGTACCATATTCATACAGTAAGAATGACTGAATGACAAACCATTATGACGAACTTGTTAGAAATTAACATCCATGTGTCATCACTTCATCCTTACACAGTACGTACATCAATTGGACTTCCAGTGATTCATATTACATTATGTCAGGCATATGACTTCCCAGCAAACAAAATATTATTAATCACAGTGCGTACATCAATTGGACTTCCAGTGATTCATATTACATTATGTCAGGCATATGACTTCCCAGCAAACAAAATATTATTAATGGAGAATCATGCACATCTTCACATATATGTGTAATGATAGCGTGAAGTGAAAGGTCTTTCTCTTGCTGCATCTCTTCATTCCGGAAACCATTGTCAACGCACACGGAGTTCCACATGGAATTCCTTCTTTGGAAACGTGTGTGCTTGCAAAACATACAAGCTCTAGAATTGTAAATGATACGCAAAAAGCTTATTCACATCACATCAGTATTTTCACATTGATCTATTAAGGTCGTACTTCATAAATAAACACTAACAAGGATACATGCAATGAAGGAAGACTCTTGTTTTTGAAGCGCTTAAGGAAAGAGGACCAGCAAAAGCAACCTTGTCCATGCACCCAACAAAATATCCAGTAGTCCAATCAAACCAGCACACTTATGGGCAGCCGCAGCAGCGTCAAAGCAAAATCTAAAGGAGTAGTGCGTGTATGATGCTATATTAGTATCTATATAAAAAAGAATACGTCCAAGAGTTATATTATAGACTATAGTGCATTCTACTTCGACATACTGAACTCATGGAATCCAAGCCCAAGTTTCAGTCAAACTGAAGTAGTACGAGGTATATCTGAAATCTGAATAGCAACTAGGAACGCGAGCGGTGGCAAAATAGAATGTACACTAAAATACAGTGTGCATAGGATCCGACCGAAGCGTTCTGTAGTAGAAGTTTCTGTTGTTGTGTGGAATCATCAGATATACCTAAAACTAGCTATATATAGGCAAGTAAATATACCAAAGGATATTTACACAAGATACGCGAAGCAGTAATATGATGATAGTGTTGCTCTGTGAGTACAAAATATACAGATACGAGCAATCACCATGTATAATGCAACGGTTTGAAGGAAACAAGAAAAGCAGGGACCGACGGAAAGGGGATATCTCTTAGGATATGCCCACCCTTCCAACCCACCGCAGACCTATACACACTCAATGTTATACACAAGTGTAGAAGTAAGTACAAGGAAGAGAATTGTGTTTGGTGTTAGTGAAAATCCTCAAGCATAAAATTTCAATTCTGAGTGGATTTTTTTGCACAACTTGGGCACTGGCGTTACAACGAGGACTCCCTTCTTGGTTAGTATCTCTTTTTGACCTCATCTAGCTTGGATATGTCATGTCAGGTCAATGAGTTGGAGAAAAATAACAATCGCCACTACCAAGCAGTTAAGGCACACATTCCCCCATATCCTTATACATAGCGAGCAATAGCTAGCAGCTGTCTTTCTTCTTGGCTGCCTCTCTTGTTGCCAAGCTGGGTTTGGGGAAAATGGCTGCTGCACCAAAAATACACAGAAAGGATAGCACTATCAGAGAACTTCAAAAAACGAAAATTTTCTCCTGAAAACTTGAAATTTCCAAAAGACTAGAAAGACTGTTGCAGGGAAAACGAAAAAAAGCTCTTCTTGACGCTATGTTTGTTGGCACAAGAATGAGAGAAGGTTTTGGGTTTGTAAAATATTTTTGGTAGGATTTTCATTTCATCATCATGAATGATAGTGGAGAATGGTAGTACATGGTAGTGGTGGTCGTTCCATCATACGATGCATTACATTGCACACAGCATAATATTGAATTGTGCTTTATTATAGAACTACCAAACCAATAGAAATGTAGCGTATTAAAGAGGAAAAAAGAACAAGACTTGCATTACTCCGCCACATACGCATAAGGCATCATCCTTAGTTTTGTTAGAGAGTTAGTACGCTGATGGTGAGTCTGTAGGTCTGTAGCGTTGCATGGAAGGCAAAAGTAAAGAATACTGGTGCAGTGGTTAGATTGAAGTTATGTGGTGGTAGTAACATCATCCCGAAAGGACCAAGTACGTTAGCAGCAGCGGCACAAGCTGCAAAATAATGTAATTTTTGTTGGAGAGAAGGAAGACGAATCATAGCAAGAAGGCCAGAAGCGAAGCAGCTAAACTCATGTTGGAGTTTGGAGTAGGCAGCGGCTTCTCCAACAACAGAATGGCCAGAATCATACTTTGGTCGGTAGGAAACGAATTCAGCTCACTTTACTGACATGAAGACAGGGAAAAAGTCAATGTGAAGCTTGCACAATAAATGATATTAGTGCTGTGCTATCGTTTCATTTCATAAAGGCACAGAGTTCACCATTTGCTTCAGTACTTAATAAGTAAGGTGGTAGACTTTTACACATATTGAAGAAGTACTTCTCTACGTCACAGAGTCTGTCAGTCCTACACAGTTTTTGTAGAGTCTTATGTGTATTAGTTCGTTAGGAGCACAGTTACAAGAAGATAAGGGCACATGTGAAACTATTCTAGAGAGAGAGACATACTTGTAGCTGTAACGAATCTCATATGAACGGAAGGAGAGATATATTGGTAGGCTTGCTATTATGATGCATAACGAAAGGACACTGCGTTATATGATTTTGGCCAGCGTTTCATTATGTGAGCCGAACACTCATTAGGGGAATGATTAGATGACGAATGGAAACATTTATTTAAGCAAGACAAGCCCAAACTCGATTCGTTGACACAAGACTACCTCAGTTTGGTTAAGTAGTTGAGCGGGCAATAACATGCGGCTCAAGCTGAGCAAGGGTTAGAGATATGAGGTCATTCAGTCATCCTATTATAGAAGTAATCTGTCGCGGAGAACAAAATTACTATTTTTAAGAAGTTTTACAACTGTCATATAAATGAGCAACATCATAACACGCTACACGTACAATACGGTTATAGCGTCTTATAAATATTATGAAGAAGGAAGCTTAATGCATTGTATTTTATATTATATTGAGACCAGGCGCGAACGAATTACAGTAAAACGACGCGGTTGTTAGAAAACGATGCTTGCATGAGATGAGGATGTAAGAAAGGGGTTTTATTCATCTATGGAATCGGGATTAAAACATTAATTTAGCTGTAATGGATAGGATCAGACAGGATGCAAATGCAAATATGTGCAAAAACAGGAGGGATATTAAGATACAAGTATCATACATAAACATACATAAGTTTATTATGGTATCGTATGGGATCTCCGAATATTGTGTCGTAAAAATCATAGTCATAACATAATGCGTGAGTGTGCGTGTGTGCATGAGCACTATTTAGCTAGCATATTCCGATTAATGGGATGACTCTTTGATCC
>JAHZNA010000738.1:0-14568 GCA_027743935.1 Sinodicranocentrus sp. ZH6 | reverse complement strand
TTATGCTTCTATTTTTTCCCTTTTTTTCATGACCAATAAAACTATCCATTTTCCTTTTCCATTATCTAAATCCAACTATTAAATGCGGTAAGGTGTCTGGCCCAAGAGATGTGGGAAGTTGGGAAGGCTTTTTATTTCTTGGAAAAAATGTTCTTCTGGGAAGACTATTCACTGGAGAAAGTGGTGTGGTTTTCATTAATTATTTAATGTGTGAAGTACGCAGTGAGGAATAAAACAGTCAAATCTTTTCTTTCTTTTTGGATGGCAGGCAAGATTCATCATAAAAAGGGTGATGTGATGAGGTTCAAGAGGGAGAAAGGATGGTTCTGGTGGGATATTTAATGAACCATTTTTCCTCATTAAGTCCAAACTCAGTTTTCCCCAGAGGGAAAGAAAGGAAAGAAAAGGGATACTTTGGCATTTTCTCTTGTTTCTTTTTTCCTTCTTATTTCTGGATATTTTTGTATCAAGTAGGGATATCAATTTTCAAGGCCACCCAAGAGTTCATTTTTCCGCTAAACTAGACGTTAAAGTTGGTAAATAAGGGGAAATGAATAATAAAAACACTTTTGCAACTCGCAACCCAACTTCGTCTCAAATTCCCAAGCGTAAAATTTTCCTGAGAAAGAAAAAGAGAAAGTTTTTTCCTCCAGAATCACTCCCTCTCTTCATCTGTTTTAATTTTGTTTATATGCTTGTGTTTGTCTTCATTGTTGGAAGAGTTAGACAAGCTAATGATGATAAAGGGGATTAAAAATGTAAACAGAGGTTGTGCTCTGCTTTGAAAGCTAATTTAAATTAATGATGTGACGATCTAATGCTTGCTTTGTGCAGGTGAAGAGAAACATTATGCTGAAAATGGCAGACGCGTGTCAAGATTCGAGTCCAGCTGCCACCTCCAGATTTCATGATATGTATGTTCAAAGGCATAACAATGTCAGGTAAGAGAAAACAAACTTTAACGGTGCTCAAAAATATTTTTAAAAAATATATAAATTATATCGCAGGAGATTGATAGCTAAATCGTAGTTGACTTATAAACAAAGAAAAATTTTGTGAACAATTTACTCAAATTCACTGTTAAGTTTAATGGGCTATGTAGCTGACAGACTGGAACGAAAAGATGAGACAAAACCGAAAAATTAATTTGTCTCCATATCTCTTCTCAGCAGACTGTTGAGAAAATGAGATTCTTAAGAAAACAAAAGACTTGCTGTATTATAAGTTGTATGAGGGAAGAGTGTTATTTAATTAATTCAGTGTTTGCTCTTTTCAGCATTCTTTACGCTGATATTGTCAACTTCACGCCACTCTCGGAGAAACTGAGCGCGTCGGATTTGGTGAAAACTCTGAATCAACTGTTTGGGAAATTTGATCAAATTGCCCAGGTATGTGTGCAATATTAGGGTAGTCAATATCATGTCAACTTTTTTTTTCTAAAAAGTTTTCAGACTGAGAGTGTCACTTAAACTGAGATGATATTGGAGTTTGATGATAATTTGGAAAGTTTTGTTCAATTTAAGTGGTATTCTTTTCAAGGAAAAAAATCGTTTATAGCCTCTTATTTTAGAGACATGTAAAGGAATGCTTGCTTATCTTTACTGCCAAAATTTAATTGTCTGTATAAATCAGAGTTGACTTGAGAGAAAGGTATTGAAGTTTTTGTTGAAGAAAAGTGGGGAGGAAAATTCAAGTAATATTGTTCCAAGGACGAAGCAAGGCTGATATTGAAAGTGATAAATTAATGGTTTAAAATTAATTACAAAGTTTATGCAATTCGTCTTGTTTTTTGCATGATGGTGTGGAACCAACTTTTGGAAAATAGAATCATTGCTGTATGAGGGTAAGCAGTTTGAGACATGACACATTTTAAAAATATAAATTAAATAGATGGTTGTACAATTTTATTGATTATTTTTTTAAATACAGATAAAAATTTTGGGGGATTGCTACTACTGCGTTTCTGGACTGCCTATCTCTCGTCCTAATCATGCGGATAATTGCGTCAAAATGGGATTGGAAATGATTGAAGCAATACAGTACGTATATTTAATATGTGGGGTTGACTCCCGTTTTAAAGTTGACTGTTTTAGAAGGTTCTAGAGTTTTTAGGGATTTCAAGTAATGCATGCTTCCACCTCCGTGTAGTAATATGATGCTGCCCCTCCTACAAGATAGTTTTTTCATAAACTTACCCCTGTGCATTCTTCACTAGAAAGTCCGTTACAAGAACCGTTGAATTTTACTAGGTTGGACGCCGTCAAGAAGTTAAAAATGTTTATGGAAAAACTAAAATAGTATAGATTGTAACTATACAGCATTCACTTTGAGTTAAAGAAACTAGTAAAAATACTTCTACCCCTCATCTCACCCATTTCCATTCTAGCTTAATTCTCTGCTTAAATTACCTTCAGCCCTTTATCGGTAGTAAAAAAATCCCGGCAAATTTTACTACCTCGCCACAGTTTTTATTCCCAAGTGCTTCATCATTTTATATCTGTCTTGTCTCTTTCAATATAAAAATACAGAATGGTCCGTCAAGCAACCGGCTGTCCTGTTGATATGCGAATTGGTGTCCACTCTGGAAACGTTCTTTGTGGCGTGCTCGGTCTTCGCAAGTGGCAATATGACGTTTGGAGTGATGACGTTACTCTCGCCAATCACATGGAGTCTGGAGGAATGCCTGGGTGAAACTCACATTTACTTTTCCACTAAACTAAATTATATATGACGCAATTATCCCTCTTGATCTTCAAAAGTCATTAGCCAACATGGCAAGGAATCTCACATATTCTTTTTCCTTCGAGGAAAGTGTCTTATGGATTTTACACTCGAGTGGGTCGGGTCCACAAAAAAATGTTGAAAATAAAAAGGGGTGATTTATATTAGTGATATTTGCAGATTAGATCTGTAGCAATTCCCAGACATATTTCTTTTTACTGCCCTTATACTAGCATTCCCCATTAAAAAGAAAATTCTCAAAGGGACCAAGACAATTTTCTCACAAACATTCCTTCCATTTTTTTGAACTCACTTTTCCCGCAAACGATGAAGTCAGGAGAAAGCTCCTCTTTCGCCAAAGCATTAAAGAGAGAATGCCGTCAGTTTAGATTAGATTCATTCGTACGTAAAATTAATATGCCAAGTCAGTCCATTTTCTGAAGGTTCTCATCGGCTGGAAAATGTTTGAGTGGCTTTTCTCAAAAAGACTGGAATATGAGCAGTTAACGTATAAACTTCCTTATTTGACTTATATCAACAGTTTCCTCTACACTTTGAAAATTTTCTCTTTTCCTATGAATATTCGTCAGTTTGATGGAGATTTGTAACGTGGTGGGTATAAGTGGGGGTATAAAATCATTGAAATATATTGAACGCATGATGAGGATCATCATCATCACCATAATCCATTTTGTATTACTTCCAGACGAGTTCACATCACAAAGGAAACCTTTCTCCAGCTCCAGTCTCCTGGTGACTATGAAGTCGAGCCTGGCGAGGGCTATTTAAGAGATCCTTTCTTGGCAGATCACAAGGTTGATTCGTACCTCATTGTACCACCCGGGAAGGCAAGTGATTTTGGGAATGGGAATATCCTTCCGAAAATAATAATAAAGGATATATCCACATACTTTTGAATATGCTTTTACAGATTATTAGGCACTCGAGCATATTTGCGTAATTTATAAATCAACCCTTTTCCCGCTTTTTATCTACTCCAGTTTCGAAATATGGTTGAAGAGTTTCACAGATTTTTATCTAGTATCTGATGAAATGGTAGAGATTTTATGAGATGGAGCGGAGAAAAAATAAACTGATTGTGTTGAAAGGGGATGGGAGCTGTTTCCTTTTTACTTTCACTCTCACAGTTTATCTGACAAGTTTTCACTTCCTTTTGTACAGATTGCTGTCATGATTTGATTATTTTTTTTCGTACAAAATGTTTGTGTTTTTTTTTTCGTTTGACAAGCGAAAATTGTTTCATGCTTGTAGTTTTCCACTGCACGATCCATTTATCTTTTAGTCCTAATGAAGTAAATGAGGGTGAAGGAAGTGAAAAGAAAGTTTTTTTCTTCAATTTCTTTTTTCTGATGACTTTCACTGAACCCAGAATCCTTTCGTGATCCTTTTTCTCTGGAGAGAGTTCTAAAAGTGGGTTATTGTATGGTGGTGTTTAGTTGAAGGCGTTTTTTTGTTTTCTTTTTTCTAGAAGAAAAGTCGTAACGGTGACCTGAGTCTTTCAAGTCCATCAGGAGCTCCACAGGGAGCGTCCGATGATAATAATGGGGTGCCAAAGTTTGGAGTGCAGGCAGGTCGCTCACGTTCGTCGTCGAAGATGACGAAAACGATTAGAGTGCTGGGGTGCGGACAAGCCATTTGCCAATTTTGCGGAAAATACATTGGCCAAAACGATTGGTCTTGCGGTGAGTCATTTTTTTTCTTTCGTGAAAAGTTCCTTTCCAAATAGAAACTTTCCAGGAAGTAACGCCATTAAACTCCAAATATCCATTTTATTTACTATCCTGCCTACTTCCCGAGGCAGGATTAGGGAGGAATCTATGATGTTGACTATTTAGGAAACAATTTTTATCTTGAGACAAGAAAAGACAAGGTAACGATGTTCCGTGACACGTGAAGGGCATGAGTATGCAGTAGGGACATCTTTAGTGACATGATTTTCCTGGAGAGAGAAAATCTTTATTTATTTTCCCCATTAAATGAAGTCTCCCTTCATGGAAAAAATCCTTTTCGATAAGATATTTTATTATCAAGATAGGAAAAAATTGTGTACAAGAGAAATCTCTTTTTGTGTCCCGTATCTCAAGAGAGAAGCAACAAATGTTATTAATGTATTTCTTTGTTGTATATATTTCGCAGAGTCTGGAGATTGAGCAGAATCTTCTTCGGAGTTCTAACACATTTGAAGCATGTCGGTTCGTTACTTCCTTTTTTGTCTTTTGTAATTTTCTCACACTTTTCCTCACACATGACAACCCTTGTCATTCCCTTGTCCGATCCAAATACTCTAGTTCCTTCTCTCTGGAAAACTTTCACTTTTTCTTGAAAAGAAAATAAACTCTCCATCTTTGTGTATAGAGTACTTTAACTTTTCTCTTTATTATGATACTCGTGTGTGGACTGTGGACTTTGTATTTTTTTTAATGTTGCTACTTTTCTCTTGATTTTTTATGTAACACCATCAAAAAATGTACAATAGGGAGTGCTGCAAATCTGAAGACTTGAATCCGGTTACTTTATGGTATCGAAAGGGAAGTTTGGAGACGCAATATAGGAACTTTACCTGATCCCGAGTTTCATTATTATATGGCTGGAGCGACAGTGATATTTGTGTGTATGGCTGTTCTCCAAGCTCTCACCACTCCAGGGTAACATTTCCTTATATGGATTTACATTTCAAGAAGAAAAAAGAGTAGCACATGTGACATGTGGCATTCCAGAGGAGGATGAAGGAAAAGAGAATAAAAAAGCTTTGGCGGAACAAAGCCGAAATGTATTCTCAAGTAATGTTAAAATGTGGTAGCTTTTTTGCGCCAAGTATGATGCAAAATGTAAACACAAAGTTCATTCCTTTTTCTTCAACCCTGGAGGATCGAGGATCGGTATTCGGATGGAGAATGAATTTATGATATAATTCAAGCATACTAGGTGGCAAAAAAAGAGGTGGAGGTGGAGATATATAAAAGAAATTGGTATATTTATAAGTTGACTTTACAAAGAAATAAACTAATCCACTCATCCAGAAGAGAGAAAAAAAGAATCTGGAATGAAGTGCTCCACATGGTAAAGAACTGCTAATGTTTTTCGTGAAATCGAGGAAAGAAAGAAAGTGAGCTTCAGCTCTGATACGAGTATTTTTCCGTTGGTAGCCAAGTTGTATATATTTTTTAAGCTTTTTTATAAGCGCATTACGAGGCTTTTTTGAAGATTAACTCACTCCCTGTGAAGTACTCACAGAGTCATTCATTCATGATGGGAATATTGTGCTTTTCCCACAGAGAATGGAAAAGTATCATTGAGTGGACTTGTGCATGCATGTGAGGGAGAAGGAGAGAGCTTTTTATCGAATAGAAATGGGAATAATAATGGCGTTTATGACGGAAGTAGGAGAGGCTTTGGAAAAAGCTGTAAAATTTTATGGGGAAAGTTTCTCCGGGAAATCTATTCCTTGGGTAATTATCGGTGTAAAAGGATTTTAAATGACGTAACTCTACAAACTTATGAAGATATCCTTGAAAATTATACGAGAGGTAGGATCACACGCCATTTTTACTATTGATGAGGGGAAAATAGAAAAGGATTTGTACAGGATGTGGTATCAATAAAACTCTGGGTGGAAACAGAAGTTAGTGAACATATTCAATTGAGATTGTTTCCATTCCCAGGGCGCGTCCAGTGTACGAAAATAGCAAAATAAGGAAATATGTAGGGCGACTTGGGATTTCCTGATGATAAAATGAATATACCTCTTTAATTAGTCCAATAAGAGTTGGTAGACCTTGCAATTCCCAGACATAATGAAGCAAGCCCACGAGGGCTGGAAAGTTTGAAGATACTGCTTATCTATAAATGTTTTTGTTATAATGTGCAACCTAAATAGGGATTTCCTTTTGCATCTTATTTCCCAGCAGCAGACTAAAAGAGGTGGTTTGACTGACAGATAAATTAGTGATCAGGTAATGGATTTCCCTTGTTGTGTTTTTCGGGCGAGTGCAACTTGCCTCTTTGATATTGACTCTTATTTCGCTCGTGAATTCGTTTAAAGGATAATCCAACAATGAGGATCAGTTCAGGGTCATGAAATAGAATGTGGGATCGATATGTATAAAGAATGGGCTAAAAGTCAGAATGGAATTTGTTGAAAATGAGATGTGCACTTTACAGCTCATTTTTTGTGCAATGCAGAATGCAGTCATCCATTTGTATTCATGAGATGTTTCAAAAGCCTCCTCCACAAAGGAATGACACATGCTCCATAAATGGAATATTTTTTTGGAAGATGACATAAGATTTTAAAAAAATAGAGTGCAATGGGATGATTCAGTTTTTGATATTTTTTTTGCAGGTGGCTCGTACTCGTGGGCTCTTGTGTGCCAACGTTGTTCATGTTACTTGTATTCGTTTTCCTAAGTTGGCAGGAAAAATGTGTTTGTTTGAATGGCGAGGAGGAGGATGACGATCCTCATATTCGTCCACCTCCAAGATGTGCCACGCATGCATCTGCAGTTATCACGAATACAAGGTGGCTAAGGCTAATCATTTTCGTTACGTCGGCCAGCTTCATCTGTGCCACGTCTTTGATCTCTATTGTGAGTTTTATGAGAGGATTAATTTATGTAAATTTTAATTAAGCTTGAGGATTGAAAATGAAATGAATGTTTAATAATTCCAGATTGATATCCAGTCTCCAGACACAATTCTGGTCCAGACAAATTCCTCAGTTGAGGACTTTAACTATTCAAAACTCGAGTTGAACAGATCTTACGATGATCTGAATAATTTTACCAGATTTGAGAGCATGAGAATCAGTGAAAACTATGATTATTCAGATGTTATTTATGTACCAGTAAGTCTTACTCAAATATTACACAATGATTTTAACTAATTATAAAAAAGGTTAAAAATTCACCGATTATTTTGTGTGCTCTAGTATTTCTTGTGTAGTTGCCTCATCTCATTGGTGGCAGTTTCTGTGTTCCTCAGAGTAGATTTTCTGCTCAAACTAATCATCATGATTTCCACAGCTGTGGGACATGTTCTTCTCGTCTCATATTACAATCAAGACTTCTTCAAAGCGTATTATCTTAACTACAATGATGGGTACAAAGATTTACATTTTGACTCCACCCAACAAAAAATATCTTGTTGTAACTTCACATAAAAAATGTTCCTTATATTTATCCTTCAGGTATCCTAACATTCCATTTGAGCTGAAGGCAGCGTTTCTCTTAAGTTTTGTGATATGCCTTCTTCACGTAATTGATCGTCACACAGAGTACAGAACTAGGGCGGATTTTCTTTGGAAAGCAAAGCTACAAGTGAGTCCCGTCAAGCATGTAGAACAAAGAAAGCGACTCAGCGTCCTTTCTCCAGCTTTCTTTGTTTGAAAGCGCCATCTACCAGATATCGGTAGAACATTGAGATACTTTCCTTCTCTGGAGTAAAACTTTTCAATTTTTCTGTTAGGTGGAGCAAGAGGAGGTGGAAACGATGCGAGGAATAAATAAAATCCTATTGGAAAACATTCTCCCAGCTCATGTCGCTGATCGATTTCTACAAAATATGAACGTGAAAGTAACCGTACGTATGAATTCCTATTTTTCATCAAAAGCTTCCAATTTCCAGGCTGGAAAAGATCATAAATTATTCTAACCATCTTGTGTCAAGTTTATTTATATCTTATTCTTTATGTTGGAATTTCTTTTTGAGCAAAAATAATATTCTTTTTTTTTTAAATCTGCTCTTCTTCCGAGAAATATCATTTTCCGTTTATTTTCTCCCATCACATTGTATCGTATTTCATTCCCTAATAGTATGCCTCTATTCAAAAAGTTGGCATTTTAACATAATTTTTTTATCCTTTTTTTACAGCTCCTCCTAAAACCCAAGTACAGCAGCATTGAGAAAATCAAAACGATCGGGTGCACTTACATGGCTGCATCTGGCTTGGATCCAGGAAAAGAGCCACAGGTACTTGTTGGAGTTTCTGTTTCTCTGTCTATTTCTCATGTACAAGTGATACAGCTTATATTAGAGGAGAGGATTTGCGTTAAAAAATTCATTTCGTAGTTTCTCTCTTCGTAGCATATTTTTTTGTTCACTGAGATGTAGTCAAGTATCAATTTCAATAATTCCCAAAAATCTGCTCAATCTAAAGTGAAGCTTCCATTAGGATATTTTTGTAATGTTGAGTTTTTTGTATCCGTATTAACTTTCATAGGAGAGCAAACGACAAGACCATGCTGTTGTCGGGGTCTTGGTTGACTTTGCCATTTCCCTAATGACCAATCTGGAACACATCAACAAGGAATCCTTTCAAAGATTTAAGCTCCGCGTTGGTACGTAAAATGATATGAATTTGATACAATATTTTCATGAAAACATCATCCCGCTCATAAATTCCTCTGCTTTTTTGCTAATGGCTTTTGGTGCGGGTTGTAAGTAAAAATCCATTTATATTCGGGGAAAAAACGAAGAATCTGTTTACTCAGGATTCACGATGGTTTATAGTTTTTCTCAAAATTCTTGCTCACTTTTTCATGTCTATGGGAAAAGAATATTATCAAAGTTTTGAAACACTGGAAGCTTTGTATATTGCTAAAAATTCCTTGACAAGAAAATTCTCAATGTTTGGCCAGCGGCAAGGGTATGTGATGATGGTGATGATGATAAACTACGACTTTTGAAGTAAAAAGCTCATTTTTTGTGTAAAGGAATTTTTTCCGAGAATATCCTCTATGATTTTATAGGATGAGTTGTGACTAGCTTTTATTTGCATATGTGGCAATATGAGAAAGTATTAAAGTAGAGGATAATATTGTTCAAGATGATTTGAGCTAGTGGATGATGTTAGCTGTGTATTTATATTCTTCCGATATTCCTCTACATATTCCCAATATAAAAGCAGTATACCATTGAGTATTGGACCATAAAACGGAATAAGGAACTGAGCCGAGGAATATGTAATCCGTTCATTGATCCACAAGTGAAGCCCATTCCATAAAAACCGCACATTTCATTCGACAAGCTGTGTATTACATTAAGCCGAACATACTCATACCGCTTTTCCTCCTTCGCTTCGATGTGTGTGTTCTCTCGAAAATACACATTTTTTTCTCGGGATAAAGTCCACCGCAATCTAGAAAAGAGAAAGAAGGCGCAAGGAAGCGAGGAAAATAGTGGATATCCGTGAAATTTCCATATATCCACTCTACCATTTTCTTTTGCCTAGATGCATGTGTGTGTCCTATCTTCGATCCAATTTATCTTTCCGAAGCGTATTATGACGAGAGACTTAGCAGAGTCAACTAGGCATATGGATATAAACATTCTAAAAAAAACGTTGGCTTTTCCCTACCCAGCTTTTGGGAGAGATTTGAAGAGAAAATTTTCTCGGGTTGGGTAAAGTTTTAGTAGATACAAGGCAATTGCCACCAGTGGTGATTTTCCTTTACATCAACAGGCAACTTCTGCACAGAGTTGGTTGAGGGGTGAGCGTAAAACTCGGTGAAAAGTAAAGCTTGTGCTGAATAAACACGGTTTAAATTACCTATTCAGTAGGAAACATTGGGGAAATGTGACAGTTTAAAAGTTTCCTCAGACGATCTATGGCTTCAATATTCTTGTCCTTGTTTAATATGCACAGCAACAGAGATCTTTTGAAGGAGAAGACGGGTGGAACAAGACAAGATGAGGAGGAATAAGTTTTCGTCTTGTAAGTTGTCTCCTCATCGTGGTTGTTGCTCTTGTCTACTTTTTTTTATATTCCTACTCATCTTTCTCCTATCGTGCGGCTGACACTTCCACTTACTTTAAGCTTTATTGAGTCACATAAGAGGAGTGTGGAGGAATTCTCTGGAAAAGAGTTTTTTTTACTTCATGTTACAGATATATGGAATATTTTAGAGGAGACTTGTATGAGGAGGTTGTATACTTGAGTAGTCCTCCTTGTGGATGACTTGGGTATGATTTTGGAGGAAAAAAAGTTTTCTTGGATTTTTTCTTTCAAGAAGCATCTCTCTGCTGGAGTATTTTATGCAGTTTTCTCATTTTAAGGACGTTTTTCTTAATTAGAAAGTCACAAGTTTTGCTTGTTTTTTTAAAGTCTGCTTTCGTCTCCTATTTTCCCTCTGCTATGGACCATCTCTTTGGTGAAAGCCATAAAGTTGGGAAATGAGAGAGAGAGTGGGAGGAAAAAAAGTGGAATGAATTCACATGGGTTATACATTTCCTGGAGAAATTATACATTTCAGAAGCAATGTTTCATTTTTTCCAGCTCCTTTGCTGACTATAATGAGGATAATCTATTTTGCCTTTTCTCTCTAATCAAAAATCCACTTTCTTTTCCTACCAGGAAATCCCTGCTTTTTAATGGTGGGCGTAGCCCTAAATGAAAAATAGGGAGTAATGTTTCCTCCCCGGTGGACTTTGATTGATAAAGGGTAGAAAAACTACCATAGATATTTTCCAGGTATTGATGAACCGGGATGGAAAGTAGAATTCAGTTTTCAATATATAAATGCTGGAAATCATGCATGGAGCTTCATATTTTTAAAATAAAAATGTCCCCCTGTTTGATCCCATGTCAAGTATTCTGTAATCTTACCCCTTTTGACAAGACTCAACGAGGTCAATTGATTTCCTCCTTTGAAAGATTTGAATAGAGGAAATTTACAAAAGGCACTCTTGAACGCTTTTGTAGTGGAGAAAAAGGAAAGGATTTCCGTTTACGGTAGCCTTTAACATATTACTAGAATTCATTCTTGATTTCATTTCCTTTCCTTTTGTCCTCCCTTGACAAACTCTTGGACTGACTGACTGTACAAAAAAGTGAGGGGAAAAGGAGGATGACAAAAACACGTGAGTTGGAATGCGAGCTAGAGAATCCCAACTTTTGCTCACTCCACACACACATCCCCTCGTTAACTTTGGGAGATGAAGTGTGTTCAAAATGACTCCTTGTGTGTATGTGTGAGCAAACACGAAACATACATTTATATGTATTTTGTGCATATTTACTTTTCCGTTCATTTTGGTTGAGCTTTGATCGTAATGGGTTTTCTCATTTCCCTCTCCATCCTCATCTCTCTCAGGAAGCTGCTTTGTAAAATGCTCTCCCCTTAGCTCAAAGTAAACATGGAAGAGGGAACGATGAGGGAAAGCGAGGAAGAACTCAAGCACAAGGCGCTATCCTCCTTGAAAACGTGCTTGAACAGGGAATATAGTCAAAATGTAGATGAAATTGTCCGTGATGGCGGACTTGTATTTGTACATCTTTATATGAAGGTCCTTCACAGATAAAAAAATATATTGAAGAGCTTCAACTTTTTTTCCTTCCTCTTGTGCAATTATTCATTTGATTGGGTAGAAAGTTGAATGTGTATTGGGAAAGAAATCCCTTTGAACTTGAGTATTTCAGAGATATGTTGTCATCTTGGATTTCATCTGGAAGGTTGGATTGCTTCATGCTTGAGTTGCAAAATGTAAGACAAGTGGAAAATTAGTTGGAAATTTCAAGTATAAAAAATTGGTTGGGTGTTGAAAAGTATTTCTTTTAGGAAGGCACAGCTCTAGTTTTTTTTATTAAGAAGTATTTCTTCGGAATATATGGTGAAGAATTTGGCACCGAATTTTAAAAGAATTCTACTTCCATTTTTAATATAGTGTGCATGTTATGCGTCGTTGTATTATTTTATCACACAATGATAAGGAATCTGCATTACAGAACAAACCTTTGTAACCAAACTTGATTGAAGTTCAAAAAAACCAATAAGTTGCAAACAGCCAAAATCCCCGCCACTTTTGTACGATATAAAAGTGAATCCAAATATTTTCCATTTTTTCTCAGTTTTCTTCTTCTCCTCTTGATAAAGATGTACAAGGATGACACAAGTGTGCGTGTTGTTTATATTGTATTGCGTGGCTTCCACAATGGAATAGAATAACTATGAGAAAATGAAGATTTAATGCATCTCCAAGGACTAGAGTCTGTTGTGTGGGTTGGTTGTTTTGTATGTGTTTTCGGAACAAGTTAAGATTTCCATCTGTTTTTGGGATCTTGTGGTGGCTAAACAGCAGAGGCATGTGTAGAGGTTGCTTCTTCTCAGAAAAAATTCCTCTGGTATGTTATTCACCTTAAGAATGGAATGGGATGAATGTAGAATGTTGTCTGAGAGAATATCAAGAATTCTTCAAGGGGAAAGTTGAACATGGAGCAGATGTTTAGCTTTCTTTTACGTTATTTCTGAATGGGAGAGTGATATCAGGGTCGCTTATAGGAATCATAAGGTTGGTCTGGGTGAACGAGCTTTTTTCATCATAATTCTCTTCCTGTTTATGTACGTCTGTGTGAATGATGCTACCTTTGTGAGTGTTTTGTCTTGAGGAATGACTACGGCTGGGAAGTTAAGACAAATCTTCTTGAGGGAGAGAAGAAGAAGAGATGTAAGGAAAAAGAGTTTCAAGAGTTTTTCTTCGTTGACATCGTAAAGCATCAAGAGTTTGGTGGTGTGGTTGTTGGTAGTGGAAAAGTTGTTTTTATTTGCATGCCAAATATGCAAATTTTTTGGAATGTCTGTTTTTCTCAAGTAAAGGGGGAATTGTGAATGAAAGAGTTGTTTAAGTACAACCGTGTTCCGGTTTTGTTCTATTTACTTTTCTCCTTTTGCCCTAATTTTGTTCTTTAAAGAGGGGATGCATATTTTGCATTTGGATTAATAAGAGGAAGGCGGATTAAAATGATCAACACTTTTGTGTTCCTTCCTTCTTGCAATTGGCATATTTAATGGATTACGATCACAGTATGTAAAAAAAAATTTGACCTATTATTGATTAGTTTTAAAATGATTTAATTTATTTTATGTAATGACGTTAAAGTTATGATGAAAGGTAATCACGAGTCGCGAACAATTCCAAAAATGATTATTGCCATATACCACACACATTACTGTATTCATTCATACTCCTGCTTCATCCTCCTCATTCACAGTTTCTTCCAAAAATTCTCCTCCACAAATTTCCTCTCTAAAAGGATAGAACTCCAGTGGATAAAGCACCCAAAAACTAGCATCCTGATTTTTCCTCTACTAAACAAGATACATGTTCCACCAAAACGGTTTACTAACAGACTAGCAATCTTGTGCTATATGACAGCTTGATTTCCTACCTTAATATAGACCCAGACACGTTCTGATTTTTCTTGTCTTTTTGATAGATAGACTAACGTCACAAGCTGTTATACTTTATTACTTTGTAGACAAAAAAACAACATAGGAACGCTTCCTCTGCTCGACATCCAGTTGAAGGGTGTATTAAGAACTGTTTAAAAAATTACCCTCCACGCAGAGAACTGTTTTTCCATTACATTTTTTTTAAAAACGTTCATCCTTCATATTTTCTCATAAAGCATATTTTTGTTGGATATCTAGTCCCAGAATTGTTTTCACAGGCATGAACTCATTCCCTATAGCTTTGCTCACGATTTCCATCCATTTTACTTAAAAGTTGTAAACAACAAGAAAAAATAAATGAAGTAAAAAGTGCTTCCAAAATTGGAAGATTGCTAACTTGCACGGATATACATGTATTCCCTGGTTGCACTTGGGACAATAGAAATATTCTTCTTTTTAAGAGAAATTGCCTCTCACAGCTTATATACTTGTGAGATTCTTGACAGAGAATGCATTTTTCTCAAAGATATAAATATTGTCTTTTAAAAAGGCATCGAAATGTCCTGCGGACAAAAAGGTAGATTCTGCGGAAAAAGGTACGTTTTGCGGACGAATTAAATTTTTTTTGTTGTCCGCAGGAACTACTTTCCCAAAAATTTGG
>JAHZNA010000737.1:0-19200 GCA_027743935.1 Sinodicranocentrus sp. ZH6 | reverse complement strand
CCAGAATATGTGTTGAACATTACATGTTATGTTATCACATTTGACATTTTAGAGATAAGATTCTGGACTGCCAAGTGTTTTATTTGCTTAATCATGTCTCTTTTCCAATTTTAACGTCTAAACGTGAAGAAGTGGGAACACATATAGAACACACAGGAAAGTAAGCAACCCACTGTAAAATCCAGTCAGCTCGCTTCAGTTTGGTGGAATTGTGAATTCACCTTGCCTTTTAGTTGTCACTGTCAAGCGATATTTTTCCACATTACAATTTTTCAACCGGAGACGCAGGTTTCTTAAATCTCACATTTTTTCAGGGTTCTCGGTTATTTCGTAATTTTACGTTGTTTTCTTGAATTAAGGTTGATTCAAAGAATAAGCAAAAGATTCTTACTTAAACAAAACATTGTCGAGGTTGTTATTATAAACAAATTTCCAATCCAGCTCATCCGTAAGTATTGATTTCGGTACATTTATTAGTCATTACCAATGTTGCACAAACTTGTTTGTATCTTTCTAGTCTGCTTTTCTCTTTAAGAAGCGGAGTTGCACAATAACAATTTACAACATACAATGTAATGAGGGCTTAATGGCCCTATTGTTTTTTCTAAACTTAACTTCATTTCTGAGAACTGTGCAATCAAACTATTCACACAATCCCCGTTCATGACGAGGAGCATAGTATAAACCAGGAAAAAACGCAAAAAAGATATTGCTCTAAAAAATTTTTGTTACCTTTCAGAAAGACTGTGCTCGTTCTCGGAGATTAGTGTATATCTGAAGTGGAAATAGTATACTTTCAAGGTGTACGAAACGAACGGCTACCACTTCAAGAAATTCGACTACTGCTAATTTTCAGAAATGGTAAGTATTTTCAGAATTTTCGCTTGACCTTGTAAAATATCTAATCCAGCAAATGGTAGAACCTGTTGTAATTTTGAATTACTGACGTGTTTAATTAACCTTAATATTGTAACATTTTAATAGTCAAGCAGCGGAGTTGAAAATATGGCACAGCTCACTGTACAGCAAATGAATAGTGTTCGAGAAACTATTAACGCTCTACTGCCATACCAGCCAGTGATTCTCGTCGGAGGAACTGCGATTTTGGTTCATGGAATTCATTACTTAATAGCTAGAATACCGAATGATGGTAAAGATTTATTTAATCAATGAATTAAATCATCCCATAAAATTCTGCGTATTGTTAAGTACTTTTCCTTCAATTTAGGAGCCACCGAAGGTCTGAAACGACTAGCTTTAAAGGCGGCAAGATTACTGCCGTTTATTAAGAGGCAAATCGATAGAGAAGTTAGAGCAGCCGAAAAGACAATGAGGCATGATATTAAAACTTTGTACAAAGGAAAAAAAGAGGAGCTAGTTTTCATCACTGAATTACCCAGTGAAAGCTTAGGCAGCGAGGACATTTTGAAAAAAATTAAAGAATATTTGGAATTAGGTAAAGCTCATGGAAGAAATTTCTATAATTACAAAATCTAAAAGTTATAGCATGATGTCGATAACGTTTTAATTTTTTTTTCAGGAGAATACAAGTGGTACGTCGTAATTTTTCCTCCTCAGCAAACTGCGCTCTATCTGTATACATCTCCCTGTTGTGAATTTTTGTTAGTGAACAATATTGATTTAATATTTTTCTTACAGGGCGGATGGATCCGTTTCTGGAACAGTTTATCACGGGGGTGAGGATTTAACTGCTCTAAATGCAGATGTGTATCGCCTTTGTGCGTGGACAAACCCATTGCATGTAAGACATCGATTCACTTAAACTCCCTTTCGAAAAGGGTTTCGAAACGCCACTCTAAATATTAATAAATGTTTCTTTGCAGCCTGATGTATTCCCTGGAGTTTGTAAAATGGAGGCAGAAATAGTGAAAATCGGGGCCAATTTATTTCATGGTGGACCTGATTGTTGCGGAACTGTAAGTTTAAAGTTTAGGATTGCGATCTTAGTCGATCCTCACCCTTGCTTAATCATGCTATATTATATTTGCTAAAATATTCCAATATCTTTATGTTACCAGATGACTTCTGGTGGAACAGAGTCCATTCTCTTAGCTGTAAAAGCTTACCGCGATTGGGCAATGACAGAACGAGGAATTTTGTACCCTGAAATACTCGTTCCATCAACTGCTCATGCAGCTTTCGATAAAGCTGCTCATATATTGAATATGAAAATTAGGCATGTTCCGTTTGACGAAGACACTTGCACTGTGAATATTAAGAAAATGCGAAGCATGATTACCAGCAACACGATTATGGTACTACTAGCAATAATAACTTTGTATAGAAGGGTATTTAACGAAATAACAATAATTATTACAACATAGCTGTTGAACAAATCGTCTGTTGTTCCCATGAAGTGGAACTTTTTCCATTTTTTCAAAATGCAAATTTGAGTCACCATCGTGGTGTGTGACACTGATTTTTTTATTTGTTTCTAGTATGGTTATGCACCAAAGGGATCGTCTTTGTTGTTGTACAGTGAGAAAAAATTCAAGCAGTATCAGTTGTTTACTCATGCTAATTGGCCAGGAGGACTTTATGCTTCGCCTACAGTTGCTGGCTCCAGACCTGGAGGTTTGTTACAAATGCATTCATGTTTACTGTCAAATTCCTCGTTTCGTCACATATTCGACATACTTTTCTCATTCTCTGTTTATAGTTCTAATCGCTGGTTGCTGGTCTTCGATGTTACATTTTGGATTCAAGGGTTATACAGATGCAACAAAAAAAATTATTGATACCACGCGCTATATTGAAGCTGAGTACGTTCGAATTGCAAAGTAACTAGTTGTGGTTGTGGTTCACCATAAGCTCCAATGTATTATTTTCAAATTATAGGCTTAGAAAAGTGAATGGCATAACTGTTATGGGGCGACCTCAAGTCAGCGTCATAGCCTTGACTTCAAAGGTCTTTGACATTTATCGCTTGCAAACAGGATTATCGAAGAAGGGTTGGAGCTTAAATAATTTACAATTTCCGCCAAGGTAAGCCAGAAACACGCTGTTTATAATTCTATTACACAGATAGACATTGAACGCAAGTTTTGTTGTGATTTTCTTACAGCATTCATTTATGCCTAACTTACCGTCAAACTGCCGATGGGGTGGCAGATCGATTCATTAAAGATGTAAAAGAAATGACTGTAGAACTTATGAAAAATCCAAACGTTCCGACCACCGGAGCGGTAAAATTTACTTATTTATAATTATTAAATTAATTTTGCAAACCATTTTTATTATGTATATATTGCTATTTTAAAATATGTAGGCTGCTATATACGGTTCGTCACAAACAGTTCCTGACCGCTCTTTAGTTGGTGCTTTAACCGGAAAATTTATTGATTTACTGTACGAAACAAATTTTGATGAAGTGGAGGAAACCGAGGACCAGAATGGAGCAGTGAAAAGTTTGGAATAGCTTATATTATATCCATATATCCTAATACCCAAACCGTCAAGTTTTAATTGTAAAAAGCATATATTTTAAATACCTCTTCATGATTCTTATCCCCACACTGTGATCATTTATTAGTCAAATTGCTATATCTGACATTTTTGGCTATTTAGAGGATAATGATTTATTTAAAAACTCAAGCTTTCGTTGAAATTATTAGTCAAATTGCTGTTGAAAGCACAGGTATAATGTCCAACGAGTTACCAGCAATGGTACAATAAAAATGGCTTTAAAATTCTTTAGTATCTCCTGATGTAACAGCGGCAGTTTATATGCTGATTCTAGCATCATGCATCTAATCAAAGACACATTATCAGTTTGTTTAATGACCGCTTTATTTGACCACAACCACCTCTGTGTGAAGCTATATTCCATAACATTCATAATTCAAAACATATTTACAACTTACAACAAAACTACGTACATACATTCAATGTTTTATAAATATAAAGGTTAAATACAATCCTGTGGAATTGGAAGGAGGAACAACGTCAAAGAAAAAAATAACATTTGTTTGTGAAAGTGATTCCCAAAGGGTTCCGCTTACTTTTGTTAATATACAGTTGTGCCAGTATAAATTAAGGCTTGACCACATTACTAAACACATACCGATACATACTTCTAAATAGATTTGAGAAGCATTATATATATGGTTTTTAAAAAATCAAAACGAAGTCAGCGTCATATTAAAAATACTGCTACATCGTGTTCATTCATACATGGTTCTTTGTTGGGATGCTAATTTAACTCGTTAACTTCTCCTTTTCCTGTTGTCAGCAGGTTTATTTCTAAGCTTCATGAATGAGTGAAGCACTTGTTCAATCTTTTCGTCACGGATGGGCACTTCCATTGAAACGCTTTTGTCACGCTCACGCTCAGTTTCTTCTTCTTCATCATCATGGGGCTCTTCTCGCTCTTGTGTGTCTTGTCTTGAATTTAAGGGTTCTTCTTCCACGCGATGATTCTTAAGATTACCATTGGTCTTACTAGGTTCCTTTCCGTTTTCTTTTTCCTGCTCATCAAATATCTCCCTACAAAGTAAATAAACAAGAGGGATAATTGACATTCTGCGTTTCAATTCAATCAAATTTTGCGGTAGCAATGGTGGTCGCGTCAACCCAACGTAAAACCATCCTCCCCCCATTACCATTTTCTATCTTGAGCTAGGGAAAGTTTTTTTTAAAGGCTCGTAGTAATCATAGATGTTTATAGTCCGGTAATCTCTAGGTCTGCATTAAAATTAAAAGAGATTCTAAGAGCATGCATATGTGAATTCAGGAAAATGACAGTTGACAGTGTATAGAATTCTACAGTTGTGTTGCTATTATGATTTTATTTTATTGTGAGATTGTGACTGAAAAAGCGTGTGCACTAAAAAGCCTGGGGTAGATGTCCTCTAAAAAGAGAAAAAGTCTATGCTGTTTTGTCTATGTTGTCTTTGTCAATTCTTTTTTGGGTATAACATCTGCTACGTTGCCTATTGCATCTTTTCAAAGCAAGATAAAAGTAAAAGCTTCTTGATAATCATAATGTTTAATGTTTGCGTAGTTTAGGGAAAATTATTTCACACTCCTATTGTAACGCTCATGTAACATCTGTAAGTGTAATTAATTACACAAAAAACTTCAATCAAACAGGTTCAAAAAAATAAAGAGACAGAAAGTGCTTTACTTCCGATTGCATAAAAAAGTGAAACTCCTTTCTTTCTCCATACTACACAACAATGTCTGAAAATTAGATAAGTCTATAATAATAAAAGAAAGAATAAATGTGTCGGAGGAGGATGACTGAAAGAAATCAAAATTGTCTTACTGTCGCGATTAGTGCTAACTTACTGAGCTCACTTACTTGTAAGTGAGAGGTTTCACTGTAACAGGATGGGAACTTGATCCTTCAGCCTCTAATTCGAGGGGGCTCGAAAAATCGTTTCTCCGATGAACATGCAAATGTAAGACAACATTTTTATTCTTGCCAGAGGTTGGTGCATGGCTCATGTGGTGACCTGACATAGGACCCATGTGACCTTGCATAGGACCCGTGTGACCCTGATGAGGTCCCGTGTGACTTTGATGAGGTACCATATGACCTGGCGTGGATCCCAGATGGCTGGGTCCTGTAGGCATATGACCCGGTAGTGGATGGCCGTATCCAGTTGGGCTGGCATGCATTACAGACCCAGGGCCTGAAGGAATGGCACTTTCTGACGCCCTCACACCAGCGTCTTTTGAAGGTGGTGGTGCTACAACACCAGGTGGATTAGATGCTGAAAATCCAGACGTTCCGAAACCGCCAGCAGCCAGCAGGTTGGCAGCTTCTATGCCTTGCTCAATGCCATCATGTCCATTGGGGTATATGTGAATCTTCATGCGCATTGGCTTCTTTCTTCTCATTCCTCCAAGACCTGTAAGGGATGCGATATTACCCGTAGACCCTGGATATGCAATTTGGGGAGGAACTCTTGGCAGTTGCATTGGTGAATGTTGTGGCATTTGGGAATGTGACATTGCTTGAGTATGGGTTACTGGAAGCGCCTGTGGACGTAATAGAGCAGCTTCCAGTTGCAGCTTTTGATGTAATACGTCCATGTACATTTTTTGTAATTTTTCCTGTTTTGAATCATGAACAGGGAAAGACAGGACACCTGTTGGAGTACCTCCGTGACCATGGTATGATTGAAGACCTGTTGCAGCTCCTCCATGCCCAGGGAATGATTGAACACCTGCTGCAACACCTCCATGTCCAGGGAATGATTGAACACCTGTTGCAGCACCTCCATGTCCAGGGAATGATTGAACACCTGTTGCAGCACCTCCTGGTCCTCCGGTATGAATTTCTACAATATCTTCGTCTTCAATGCTCATCGGCTTTCCTAAAGGATTCCCAGAAGCAGATCCGAATGCATTGTAGGGATTGTAAGGATGAAGTACAGAAGGATTTGGAGATTTAATTACTAGAGGTGCATCATATGGTGTTTGGGGTGCTTTTTCGAACCCAGCCGTGAATGTATTCCAGAAGTAATCTTGCACTGGTTTCTTTTTTGGCTCAGCATCCCTTACTCGGTAATGTTGTTCATGAGGTCTCTTAAGTACTATTGGTTTAGTTGATGGGAATGCATGTTTGGGGAATTCTGCACTGTGGTATGGGAAGGGAGAACTATGTTCTCGGTGAGCATCTTTTTCCTGATTATAATGAGATGAGGGGAAGATGGTGTGTGTGTCATCAGCAGTTTCTTTTTGTTTAGTTTTTCTTTCAGACTTTGGGCTGTCAAATTCTTCTTTGCTGAACAAAGAATGTTTGACTTGTTCCGTACTATGGTGATCATTATCATCATGAGTATTGTGTCTGCTCGGTCTATCAAAGAAATCATCATCCCCTCCATTGTCTTTATGATCATTCTTGTGATCATCCCCTTGATCCTTTTCTTTACCATGATCTTTGTCCCGATACTTTCCATGAAGTTTTCCCCTCTTGAAAGCAATTCGTTCCCGAATATTTTCCAAACTGAATAAATCAGGTTTTACGAGATCACGGACAGGCTTTGGTTGGGGTCCAAAAATGTCACCAATAGGATCATCGTGATGGAGGGCAGTCCCACTTTCAATAGATTCAAATGGGGACTTAATATCTACGGCGGCACCATTGAAGAGATTTGGTCTTCTGGCAAACTCTTTTATGTCCTTGAGAAGGGAAGCATGCACGTCTCGGAATTCCCCAGATAAATCAGCAAGTTTAGGTTGGCCTTGTCTTTCTGGTAAAGACATTCCCTGGTGATGATGAGATGGTTTCCTGCTTGGAAGGGCAGACCCTGATTTTTCATTACGATCACTGCGTCCAGGAGGACCAAACGGAGGTGGAGCCTCCTTATCGAAGTATTTCAAAATATCCTGGATATTTTCTGCATTTTTCGGATAAGCATATTTTGGGTTGGATGAAATCTTTTTACTTCTAGCTAGTTGTCGATGATGATCCTGTTGATTACGATCTAATCTATCTTGGTGTCTTTCTGTCCTGGAACTTTGTCTATCTCGATCCCGCTCTCGATCGCGCTCTCTTTCTCGCTCTCTATCCCGATCCCGATCGCGCTCCCTTTCACGATCTCGATCCCGATCCCGTTGTTCTCGTTCTCGATCCCGATCGCGATCTCGAATATCACGATCCCGATCATATCCCTCCCTGTCGTAAAAATGTCTATCTCGATCCCTCTCCATATCTCTGTCTCTTGTTCTTTCCCTGTCATTATTTTGATGGCGGTTACTCCTGGAAGGGGACCTTGATCGTGGTCTTCCGACATGACGACTGTGAGGATACCTACTTGATTCCACTTCTAAACGGTGAATGGTATCCTCAAGATCTCGTTGAGAATCCATAATATTTGACATTTGGTTATGAAAACGCTTCTTGAATCTCTTGTAAGTTGGCGAATAGTAGGAGGACTCCTCATTTAAAAGAAGGTCTGAAGGTAATGGCTTGTAGCTGTAGACTGCTCTTGAAGCCCCTGGTACCATATCTGGCCCAGGTGATGGAAACATCATCTTTTTATTCGAACCCATATTAGTAACCTTGATAGCAGCAATTGGAGGTCCCACCGGACCAGGACCAATTAGGCCTGGAATCATTGTCATACTCCGTGAAGATTGTTTTACGAATGGCATAGGCTTCATTGGCAAAATTGTTCTAGCCACGAATGGCTTCATAGGTGTTGGAGCTGGGATTGGATTAAGAAGTCTTGGAAATATTTTTCCATTACTCCCTACTCTTGGGACAGAAGTCCTTCTAAAAAGTGCCGCCCTCACAAGTTGACCCCCCTTGCTTACCTGAGGTAATGCTTGCCCACGTCGCTGTACATTTGAATGTTTTCCCCCACCAGGCATCCTAAATGGTGAGCGACGTGATCTTTCCGATCCATCCTCCTCAATATCATCTTCATCCAATCTTCTTGGCGCTTTACTCTTTTTATTACCCTTGTTACTTTTCGTTTTAATTTTAAAAATAACATTGTCCTTATTTTCCGCTATCGTAGCATTAATCGTTTGAATTAACTTTTCAACCAAACCACTTGCCATTGAGGTAGCAGCGTTACCATTACCATCATCATCCTCATCATCATCTACCATCAAAGAGGTATTATTTGTTATAGGCAAACTAGACCTAATTATTGGGCTCGTTTTACTTATTGTACCATTCCTTTCAGATTCAGATGAAGTGAATGTAGATGAGGGTGTTGCAGACATGTTTGTAATCTCATCATCACCACCACTATTACTACTTGTTTTTTCACGGTGTGGCTCCACGCTTTGATGCTGCTGATGAAGAAGTTGTTTCTGACCTTCCTCGTTGAGCATCACAACAGCGTCAAATAGCAAGTTGTGTATCAGTGACCTATCATTCACGGTAGATGAGTTCGGGTCAGTAGACTCACCGTGTGCTGTAGTAACACTTGTAGTGATGCTGTTAACATTAGTAGCCTGGGCATGTGGATGGTTCCCACTTGGGATCAGACTCGTCTTGTTGTTATTTTTACGTATTGCAAGACTGGGCCTGAATATTTGGATATTTTCAGGCTTGGGCGAAGGCGAATTTTTAATTTGAGATTTCGACTCACTGTCAGATGCATTGCTAGTGGCCTGGTTGTTAATGACTTGACTCTTGGTGGTATTATTGTTGCCACCGTCATTGCTGCTTTTATTCAATTTCGATTTGAGGTTAACTTTTGCTCCTCCAATGACTTGTTGATGATTCGTTTCATTACTGACTGCTCTGCTGTCTAATGACTGGAAAATGGTAATGTGTTTTTCCGAATTTGGCCGTTTCAGCACATCATCTTCTGTGATATACTTGAAGATCCTTAATGGTCTCAAGTCTATGCTTCTTGACTCGTCCCTCGGCTTTGGATGAAAGTTCAATGAGGTTACGCTCCGTTTGGATCTTACGAATGTGTATCTATCTCTGTTATCTGCAGGTGGAAAGGATGGAATCGTATCGGAATGACAACCATTTGCATTTTGACACGCAGTCTGATGCAACCCGTCTTTAGTTGAGCCACTGATATCACTTCTCGGTGGGAAAGGGCTTTGGATTATTGGATCCAATGGTTTGTCATGTCGGAAAATTCCATGCTCAAAAATGTTCCGTACTGATGGACTCCATCTTCCTGAACTGTCATAACTTCCACTAGAAGCACGTGTTAGTTGTATGCACTGCGAAAATTGAAAACACACTAATACGAGCACTGACACAACAGCGAAGGAAAGATTTCCCAATTTGAACCTTATGCTGAACCTGGACCTCCAATTAAGATAGTTTGTTATTTGCCAATACATCATATTACTCTCGTCTAATACTCGATATCATGAGTATAAGAAATGGGTTGGTCATCAAATATAAAGCAAAAAGATTTTATAAAATTAACATGATTATTTTCTCCACTTGAATCACAGTTTGTTGACATTTGTCATGATACACTCGGGTTTTAAAGCTGGGAACAAGCTTCCATGTCGCAGTTCCGTATACACGTATAAAATATGAGAGAAAAAATTTGGCACAAAAATCAATCCACAACAATGTCTTCCTAGCCTCGGTCCGATTTCCCTGAGAAAGTGTTTTCCCCAACGATTGTAGGTAGTAAAAAATACACACATGAATAATATCCTTCCTCGATCAAGGCAATATTAGTACTGGTGTAGGAAGTGTATTAAAAACTCGTGAAGATGATACAGCGGCGGGTTCTTTACAGATGTGTATACAAATAGTCTAACTGCGATAAGTAGCCACTTTAAAAAGTAAATATCTTCTCGTTGCAAGCGGCTGAATCCCATTCAAACACTTCTTTTTTTTAACAAAAAAATAAAAATAACGTTCCGTGTGGTGCCTACAATGCATCAATATTTTTTCGAAATCCGGCATATGTATACACTCACAGACAGAAGGGTACATACAAACTTGGCATCAAAATTTGTGGATGTGTAAATGTATGTTGTGGTTTTAGTGCATATTTCGAGCTAATTTTGCACATCCCTTGAGGTTTTCAAAGGGATAAACCTTGATCATGATTTTGGGATGTTATAGCGCAACAGTGCAACACTCACATCCCCATGCGTGCTCATATATTTTCGCAACTGTACGTAGGATAACTTTGACGTAGCCTTTATTTAGGTACGTGCTTAAATAAAATTCCATAATCGCATCTCCTGTACGGTAAGCGCTGATCTCTACGATGAGTAACTCATGCTCAGGAAGCTCATCTAACGTGTTAATTCCTATTTTTAACATTACATCTTTCATACTTTCTTGCATCGTTTTTTTCAAACCGTTCATTATATGCGCTAAATTGAAATCTTCAGTCACAGTGCACTATGCGGAATTGGTGTTGGTGGTAATGGTTAAAATATGTGAGATTTTTATGTATGATGTGAATGAAACGTGGAATGTGGAATTTTTAATCTTCCGATGTACATATTCTCAACATTGTTATTCAGTTTGCAGAATACGTAAGAAAGTTAAATAGCCCCTTAATTTTATATACTTTTATTATGCTTATGGGATTTCTAGCACAATAAGGTGTTTTTTAAAGGCGAAGGTAAAATTGAACTCGAAAAATGATAGTAGACTTTTTTTTATGCCCAGCAGGTGCATCTCCTTTAGAATTTTTCACACATTAACCAACTAACCAACAACAGTGTGCGCCTTTCATCAGCTAGATATTTTTTTTACTATTACGGCTACTATTATCTTAGTATGTATGGCGGTATTACACAGAAAAGTTACAACTCCTTAGGATTTATACGATTTAGATGCAAATATTGAAATGAAACATCATTACATGTATCATTGCGAATGTAAACTATCTCCGTCATAAAAATAAACAAAAACGAGAACGAGCAAGGATCGATTTGAGAAAAGAGTTTTCATTTTTACAAAGTAATCAGCACAGCACATGTCGTTTTCCTCGTTATCTGAAAAGTCGTTAAATTACGTGCATGTATAGAGACTACTGAGAACTATTATGATGAATACATATGGTATTGATTTGATAACAGGGATCCATAATAAAATGTCTCATTGTCAGTTTGAATATGCCACAATAACAGTGATTGGCATTGATGTTGCGGTAACTCTTTTTTCAACATTGTAAACTACGTTACGAATCAGTTATCATTTTGATATAAACTGTCACTTGAATCATCTTCATTTTACAACAGCGCGACAATTTCACCTGTCAAATATATCTCTCACGTACTTACATGATAAACGATCTACGCATAATGTAGCGTGTACTTTGTACATCCGTCGCCCATGTGCAGTTAAAATGCGTAAATTTGTGAAACTTGCATGATATGAAAGTGAAACAGTGAATGTCACCATGTTGCGGTATTAGGATTTGCAATTTGCACGCATTCCCGTGGTATGAGGTATTTACACACAATTCGTACAAATTGTGTAGAGAAGAGGATGGATTCAATGGAATGTGGAAATTATGGAAATGGAAAACAAGATGGTTAGATGGCTATTTTAAGGATTTTCATATTTTTGAATGAAACAATACAGGTGTTTAAAAGGACACTTCCTTGTATCTTATGTACATGGATGTGAAATGTGAAATGAAAGAAAAAAACACTTGTTTACCTAGTTGCTCTTCAATGTGATTTAAACAACCATAATCTATTTGGTCATCAACAACTTCTCAAGAAAACAATTTCTTTCATTGAAAAAATCACTTCAAAAGGGTGTTGAATATATGGAAAGTGAGTTTTTTTTAAATAAAAATTTGCTTGGACATCCCACACACGCTATAGCGAGCTAGTTGTTGTTTGACCACGATGCATGATGCATGCTGTTTGTGAATTTGTTGAGAAAAATTTTTGTTCTTCAAAAAGTTTTGCTTTCGAATGAAAACTGCGTCGCTGATTAAATGTAATTGATGTCAAAAAGGTAGATTCAATGATATTTTTTCCAACAATAGATTCGCTCCGATAAGAACGTTCTTAATAAACACACACGCCCTCTTATATCTTTCATTCCTTCATTCTTATCAGATGTCACCTTGTCGCTGAATGGCAAACCAAGTTTGTTTTTGCTTGCAGAAGAAGATTGCAGACAAGGAATTATGGAAAATGCTACCAAGGCTCTGAGAAAATGCATGTGCATTTTCGGAGACTGATGCTTATCGAAAGGAGAAAAAGCAAAAGCAGAACTATTTTTATATGCATTCATGAATGAAGCTTTATAATTTGAGTAGTACCTTGTATTGTAGACTTGAAAATACAGGTATAAAAATACACATTTTGGTCTACTTTTTTAGTTCCTATTATGTGAATCACTCATCAGATCAGTCAAGTCATCAGGTAGTCCACATCGTGTGTTATTAGATGATACATTAATTATTAAAAATGAATCACAAATGATTGTATCAATGAGCATTTTATCTTAATTTGCTTTAGTTCCATTGGCTGTAATCACCGTAATTTGATAAGAAACTTAATGAAGGTAGACTGCAATAAATTACGATGACGTTAAATACCTTCGTGTACAGCTAATTACACTGTATGTTTAACCTTTATTTGCTATTTTAGTATTTTCCTTATCCTTATTTGAATCTTTATTCGAGCGTTTACGACGTATTACTTTGAGTCATCATCACAACCTATGCAAAAAAAAGTATGTCAAACATTGAAGATGTGATGGGATGTGATGGGATGCGATGGGATGTGCAATTTGCAACAAGCAGTGACTATTTATATAAATTTAATTTTATACATATAAAATAATAAATTACTTTAATGTTCAAGATGTAGAACACAAGAAAAAGAAATGATTCCTTTCAATAAGTGCACGTGGAATAAATGTCATCATCAATTATTCACGACGATCACACAAACCTAATGATTTCGATTTTGATATCTATATTCCCAGCCAGTAAATACATATATTTTCAAATTATCAATGGGAGAACTCTCATAAACATCCGATACGTGAAATGTGAAATACTATATTATGCATTATGAGAGATCAATTTCCTCCCTGCCTGCCCCCAAATACGGTAAAAGTATATTTTGCACAAATAAGGAATCACGCGGAATCACGGTACTTTTGTTTTTAACCGTCCCTGTTATCGCAAAGAATCAGGAATATAATCATGACAATCAAACCGGTAGGTGTAACAAGCCCATGACACCATCTTGATAACATCATAATAACGGGGTTATGCTTCTGGTAAATGAGAAATAAATTACCGCTACTACTATCAGCAAAGATCAAAAGGGAAAACATATTATGTCTCTGAAAGATGAATTTATACAGACTATTATTTTCTTATAGATTTGCTCACTCTACCTAAAACTTCTTGAAAGCTTTGAAGAATAGGCATGAAAAAGCTCTCCTTCGGATTCATCCAAGTTTATCGTGATGGAACTTATTAGTGCGTTAATGCTTTGAATTATTCAGGTCTGCTGAATATTTTAAAGGATGCAAGCATGGTCAGGGAAATCATAAAAGGGGTTTTGCTATGAAATTATTAATAACTGGCTCTGCCACCAATGAGAAGATTAAATTATTTTATAAAAATTACAAATACATTTTTTTACAGATGCATGAAAATAAAAGCAATAAAATCATATTTAAATTATCGAAATAACATGCTTTCTTACTTTTCCTTGTTGCAGTTTGCCATTTGGCAAAATTCCATTTTTTGTGCAAAAATACGCTCATCAAACTCATCAAACCCATCATCTATTCCTATAAAGTCATCATCATTCCTGGGAGGATTCAGCCAGTTTAATTCAATTTTAATTGTGGAATTTAATTTTCCCTTTCAGAAATTCGTTTAATCCAAATCCAACAATTCAAGTCCGTTGGCAAAAGGCACATCATCCGAGTTTTGTTTTGCTATAAATGTAAAAGCATCATTGCGCTTCACATCATCACGTCTATAACCTGGTTGGCAGGTATATAGCTTAGCTTTAGGTAGCTTAGACTTTCTGTTACCGGTAATTCGTGTCATGACTGAACGTGTGTGTATCTGATACCTAATTTCAACAAACAGGTGCATCCTATGTATCAGTTCCATTGACATCTGCAATTAAAGATACAACAACAAATAGGTACACACATGCGCGAGCAAACTGAATGGCAAACACCATATTTTCATTTCATCTTGCTCTACTTTTAAGATGTCCACTTTGTAAAATCGGCAGTGGTCATTTGCCCAGGACAATGCAGTTTGAGTACACGGTCGGTGCACTGCACTACTGCAACTGCAAGTGCCATATTATTATGTGCCATATTGTCATTTGTCAGTATCGTTATCAAACCTGTGCGCGCTTACACCAAATTAAAGTGGTATAATGCAGTTTTATTTCACTTTTCAATTGTTGTGTTCAGCTACCCACCTATGTCAACCTACCTTAATTAAATATACATTCTTTGGCAAAGTTATAGGTTAACGGCAGGCGTAACTATCATAATACGAGAAGAAAGAAGCTCTGGGACACATGGAATTGGGTCAAACATGGTTTCAGTTATACAACTTTTGTAATTTAGGTATATTCTGTGTAACTGTGTGTAGCACATTACGTATTTATAATAATGTAAAAAAAACCTTTTTAACGAACCCCTTCATACGTCGACTTTTTTGTTTATCAAATTATTCCGAGTGACACTTTTTTCATTATTAAAGCTGAGCTGCGTGAGGTAATCCTATACATTACTGCTATTCCTCACGTAAGGGCGTTATATGATTTTCAAGGAACGCGTAGTCTCTTGGTACATAAATTATAAAATTAGCAAGTAATGCATGCAAGGATACAACAAGAACAACAGAGTAGATTTTTGTCGAAAACAATAAACCTCAGATGCACACCGGAAGTTTTGATGTTTGTTTTGTTGTCATAAAAAATCAAAAAATTCATTGTAGTTGACTATTTCCTTAGATGGAGTTTTCTTTAAATTTTTAAAGGTAAGCTGTAAAGTTTTAGGTATGAGAGAATGTATTTAGCAGGTCAACGTAGTAGTCACATTAGGGAAACCCTTTTGGTGTAGATTTCAGCTTAACAACTGCCACATAAAAAACAAAGTGTCAGTTAACTAATTGATCTTTTAAATGAGATTTTACATCAGAAGTGATGGACGGTGAACGCGTGTCATATCATATCTTTTTAGCCAGAGAATCCGCTCATCACAATATTCACACATGTATATTCACACAACCTGAGAGAAACTACAGTGGACGCCTGGCGAATACACAAAATATTGTAGACTACTCTTATGAAACCAAAGCATGTCAGTCTCCCAAATAAACAGTAAAACACGCCTGTTTACGAAATAACTAATAAAATATGCTTTATGGTGGGTACACCATTTGCTGAAAAGAATGAATATTATAATTACGAGAAAATGAGAAGGAGATACCGGTTTTCAAATGGGGATGGTTTCTCATCCTCCAATACTTCCAAGTTTGGCAACTAGTAAGAAAGAAGAACAAATGAAGATTGCAGTAGTACGTACGTCTTCTTGAACAGCTAAATTATGTCAATAAAAATTAGGATCTCTGCACTTTGAGGAAACTTCCTTGCATTTTATGATTACGCAAAAAACTTCCGTAAATGACAAAATAAAGTAGAAAAATTTAACAATGATAATATTATTGCCTATCGGTTGACATCTAATCTGTACTATCACGATCATCCTTCCGTCCGCTAATACGTCTTCCGTCATGTGTATCCGTACTTTTGTGTCACTGATTTGATTATAGGTTTGGTGGGAATCTCGGACATTAAGTATGATTGGTCAAGATGTCACCGGTCACTCAATTAAGATAACTCATCATCGTGATGACATGATGAAATGTTAATTATATACTTGCATATAGTTTGATTCGTATCTCTCTCTTATTAATCCAGAAAAGTGAACCAGCTCATCAGGGCTCATCATTATTTCAAAGTCCTACTTTAAGCAGGCACGGAAATTGAGTAAGCTCTGCTGCTGAGGGAATATATTTTCATCAATTGACATCTCTCCTTGCGTAACCAAATTTGGTAATCTCTGCTAGTTTCGACTGTGTTATGAAAATGGAGTAACTTATCAAAAATCGTTTGTATGTAAATACCTGTCTTTTGCGTAATTGTAAGGAAAACGTAAAATTTAAATCCGCGATTGAGACGTGACATCATCAGCTATTAAGGCTTGGTATCATCATTAACCCTTTGATACTGAACACCTTAAGGTACCTATCTGGTGGAACATTGTTACAAGAGAGGTTAAACCCTATCTGCTCTGTATATATTGTGTATATTTTTGATTTCATTTTCTTCTTCGACAAAGAAAGACAATGTAGGACAATGAAAGAAAGGGAATCACGAGTGAATAAATAATGATAATGCATAAGATATTGTGTATGGTGTTAGGAAATTATTTATGTCTAATGATAATGACGACGACTACGATTATTCGTATGTATGAAATGGTACTCCATATTAAGCATAATTTATAAAGGTTTTGCGATTGCGGAATTTTCAGTGAATCATAATGTCATTATCAACAACTGAATAAACTGTAGCCTTTTGTATTATTACTAAAATCTCGCTTTTTATTTAAAAAAATCATAAATGTGAATCATAGCTACAACTACACGTATCGTACACCATTCATTCTAAAAACCATTCATTTGCGTACGCGTGAACTGTAGACCGCAGGCTATTGCTTCAGTTTCATTTTCAACCAGAAAATACTGCAACAATTTTTTATCATCGAAAGCACCGGATGGACAATAAAAACCGACCAAGCAATAAGCAACAATCGCAAGACAGAAATATATCACACGATTTTTTTGAAATAATATATTAGATAGGAAAGCTTGAAGAAAGAATTAACCATAACTATGAATGCATATTAGTCGCCATGCGGTGAGATTAAAAAGATATTGCCACAACCTACCACAGCCAACGCCTTCAAGAAGACATATTTTTTGCAGAAAAAGGTGTTCGTGGTACAAAAAACAAAGGATGACTCTTGTATTATTATTATTTTAATTGTTTATATACGTACACATGATATTAGAATTTTTGCCTTGCTGTAATCAGCCAGTGAAAAAAAAACTGGTATTATATCATCATCATTCAATTGAACTGTTTTCTGTTCTACACGCACTTAATAAATTGCACTACACATGTTAATGAACAATAATCGCTGCAATTGCAATTGCAAATTGCAGCAGGAGTCAACAACGCCGTACTTGTCTGGTACTAAAAAGCAAAAGAAGCCGGTGTATTGAAGAAGAGGTGTGTGTTTATGTAAAGAAAACAATGGAGAGTGTTTTGCTCAAGATCGAAAGAGAAAAAAAAACTATTAGAGCCTGTAATTACATCCACCTTGAATGTATCATGATATACTAATGTGCGTGGACGCGATGGACTTGGACCAGTAATAATAAAGTATCGCTTTACGAGTGTGAACCCTGCACCTCATTATGTGCAATATTATTAACTATCCTAAAATAAATCATTTGCGCATGACCATCACATTTTACGCCAACTCATTTATCAGTTCATTCATATTCGATTCTCATTCATACCGAGAGGCGTGAGAATTTGAGTAAGCACTTCTGTTTTGTTGACCTATAAGAGCTCAATTAAACTCACCTATATGCTATTGTTATGTCATGCGATTAACATGTTATCCCTAAAACCAATTCCAAGCCAAAAAGCAATTAATTGAGAGTTGCTAACTTCTGTAACTACATTAATACAAGATGCTAATTGGAGATACATGAGTATAGAATTTTGCACAGGAACTTAGCCAGCAGTAGTCCTCGTAAAAGTGTGAAACAAGAGAGGTGTGTGCGTGTCCCCTCGATCAACCAATGACAACCATGAATTGTAAACTTATTGTTCCATTTATTTCTACAAGTGATCTACTTTGATCATCAATTAAGTCCTTTTTCTACACATGTTGAATGTTGAATTCTCATCATCAACAAGAAGTTTGATGATATGAGCTGTACTATTTGTAAACTAGAAAAATTGCACACACTCATCATCAAGTCGATTGCTTGCTACCTATCTAAACTAGAAAAAGGGAATCGATGACACAACGCTCACAGCTATTTAACCTATTTAAATAGTCACATTTTTCATGTGATACCGTATCTGGTACGAAATTAAAAGTATGATACATACATAATCCACCATTTTCTTTCCCCAATTCAAATCAAAATATACGAAACTGAAACAATTCATATGAGTGAAAAAGGCATAGTAATAATTGTTTAGCAGACTCCTTTTTACTGTCATATTTGGTGAAATGCGAGCGTACTGAACAAAGCGTATAGTACCACATACACACATTTTTTATTGCTGGGAATTTGGAATTACATTATTGTCCTAGCTTATCTTATTATGAGTCACTCATCATGAGACCCTGTATGTGTGTGAGTAAGCATTTCATTAGACTATTTTTCACTACTTGCATATTATTATTGCCGTTATGGCTAGTTAGTTTACATATGACATATTGCCCTATTATATATACCACCGGCCGTTGATTACGAATGTTCCTACAACTTATTCCTGTTGTATCACCCTGAAGAATTGATACTAAATAAGCTTTTTGTAACATACCTGTTTGATGTTCATTTACCCTGTGATATTGTTGTTACACGCGTAATCATTGTACACACACAACCTCACGTAGCATTATAATAATAACGTAAGCACACGACGCGACGTACCATTTTC
>JAHZNA010000736.1:0-45752 GCA_027743935.1 Sinodicranocentrus sp. ZH6 | reverse complement strand
CTTAAGGAGAAAGCGACTTAGAAAGTGGAATCCACTGGAGTGTGAACCCATCACAAAGAATTTTTACCCGTTACCTTTTTCAAGAGAAAGCCGATGAGAAAAGGAATCTATCTGTTCCACATTTTATCAGGAGATTGTGAGGAAACAAGGTTGGAAAGCTTTGATCAAGTTTTCCTTCTGGTGTACTTATGGAAGAGAAATCTGCTAGAGAAAGTATCCTTTCTTGAAGGTTTAGTCGATACGTTGAAAACTTGTAATAATGAGATTGTTCAATATCCCGTTCTCTCTTTCCTGTATCGTAGGAGGATCGACAGAGAAAAAAGTTTCTGCTTGCTCTTCTGTTTTTCGAGAAGAAAGTAGAGGGAAAAGGGAGAGATCATTATGTTGTAAATCTTTTTAGACACAAGCCCCCTTTTATATACTTAAAGAAGGAAGCTCCTCCATCTCTCCTGGAGAAAGTTAGTGCATGTCTGTACTTTCTCTGCTGCTTTTAAGCTTCATAAATTTTCAATTCTGAGCCTAATGTAAATTCCCAGAAAAGGGAGAAAGCACGAAATCCAGCTTTCTTCTCCCTTTCTGGACATTTCTGGAAACAAGTTTTATTTTTTAACAACTATCCATTTCAACACATTTATTCACAAGGTTTCATCGAAAGAAAATGTATTTAATTACTTTCCATTTGCATTAACAAATTTTCATTCCGGGAAAAAAATTACAAAGTACTTTCGAAAGAGACATTCGTTTACAGTGAAACACTTTCTCCAGGACTCTTACCCACCTTTAATTTTCCTACAGTAGTAGAGAACATAACAAAACTTGGAGACAGTGAATAACTTCATAGAACTTACTCTCAGCATCCAAATCTCCGAGAATAAATGAAATTGAAGGTGATGGGAGGAACGTGAGATGGAACTTTCACTTTAAATGAGTAGGCCAGATGAATGTAGAAAATGATTCGAAATTTAAAGGAGAATGATGATGAGGGAAAGTGGGTATGCATCAGTGAACCAGAAATCTGACAATCTGCTCTCATCCCACTAGCTTTATTACGTGATGGTGCACAGGGAAACACTTTCACTTTTTATCGATATTCATGTGTCTACTGAGTATACTCCTACCTATTTGGTATTTTAGGTGTAAACCCATCAGGACACAATGAGGAGAGGATTTTCATTTGTAAAATGTAAGCGTGCTTTTCCACAAGGTAGACTTAGCTCCATTGGAAAAGTCGAGGAACGTGTGCATTATCTCGTCGATAATGGATGCTCATCTGCATCCCTAATATTGTGGGATGGGACAAGAGAAAATGTGAAAGTGGCATTTTATCTTTCACTCTAATCCCAGTGAAAGCACGAAACATAAACCCAGGTGAAAGTACACACAGGTGGCGAAAGTTTCATGAGAAATCATTTTTAACGGGGAAAATATTGTCAAAAGGAGTGGCTAGGGAGAAAGTGATTCACACACAAATGCCTGCAAGTTTCTTCAGAATCATTTATTTCAAGAAAGCGAGGGAAATTCTCTAGTGAAAATTTGTGAATTGTGGGTTCACTCCTTGTTATACATTATCTTGTCACAGGAGTCGTGAATGACTAGGCGGTAAAACGACTTTGACAAGATGGGCGGCGGGAAAATCTTGTCTTGGGAGAAAGTCAGTTTGTCCTTTTGATCAACCCGTTCATTATTTCTCATCTCTCTACATGGCTCAGTGACTCTGTCACTTGTGGGGAGGGAGAGGGCCTTTTCTCGGAAATATTCCCACCTTCTCCCTTTTGGAAATATGTGAGATAAAGGAGAAACATTCTGCTTTCTCCAAAGCTAGTTTTTTGTTTGACGGTGATGGAATGGGAAATGAGTGGACTTGGCACCCATCGTAACCACCCACAAAGATCCATACTATCTCGACACAGATAGCCTAACTTTACCGACAATTTTCATGACTTTCCCTCCCCATACATCACTTTCTCTAGAGAGAAAGCAAAAATACTTTTTCTCTTCCGTTTTCGATTTTCCACTAGCGGAAAATGACCCACTACTGTAAAGATAGGATTTTCTATTGTCTCTTATACATATTTTCCCTTAGCTAATCTCCTCCAAAAATCAGAACCAACCCTGGAGAAACCTTTTTGTTTCTCTTTGCCAAAAAGTTGGAATGTATTTACTTTTAAAGTATACACAAGATCTATAAGAGAAAAATATTTTCACGAGATTTTCATCACCCAAAGAAACAAGGACCACACACGAAGCTTTCTCTCTGGCAATGAAATCCCCTTTCGTGCATAATACATAAGACTGGATTTTATCCAGTATAATTCTGGCCTGAATCTTCAAAAAACTAATTCCATGTAGTCATCATTCCACATCATTTTCCCCATCTTCACCACACCACCACCCTTCCTTAGAAAGTGCGTGTGTGGTCCTAGGACAAAAAGGGAAAAATATCTTTATAATATCTTTTCCACTTTCTTCCGTCCCTTCATAATCATTATAACAAAATATAAACCCTCGCGTGCTTTCTCCTCATTTTCTCCATGCATTTCCTGGATGCGGAAATGATTCCAAGAAAATAGCACTATGCATTCCTAATGGAGGGTAATATAAGATGCGTTCTGGAGAAACCTAATGGAGAAAAAAAAATCTACTCCCAACCCATTCTATTTATTTCTACCCGTCTCGCCATTCTCCAGACTTTCTCTGGCAAAATATTGCGTGTGGGTTATCTGTATCGTCTCAAGAAAAATTATATACTCAATGAAAGTCCCTCTAGAATATGATACTTTCTTTAAAATACAAAAAAAATATCCTCTTTTAACTCCTCTGGATAAAGTACCTCAAAGCTTTTGACTTTTCTCCAAGCTTTTTCCCTTCTCCTCTCTTGGATATAAAAAAGCTGAAAAGTGTTGTACCCTCCAAGCGGAGAATAGAGATCAACATGATGGCTTCGAAATCCTCCTCCATCACCTCGTTGGATCCTCTCCAAAAGTTGATAGTGGAAATGTATTCGTCGACATGGAGGAGAAAATACTATAGCTAGCCTCAATTTTTTGGCTCTTTTTTTAACTCACGCCATCCTCTCATCCAGCTGGAGAGAGAAAATCCTTTTTTTCTTCTTTATAGCTTTCTCCCTTGTTATATCATTATAGGGTTATTATCGTTATTATTATTACTCGCCAAGGCTCCCCGGAATGGGAAACCTTTCACACGAGAGGGGTTCCAGAGTGACTTAGATCTGTTGTTGTGTTAATGTTATTCCCTCTTGTAAAATGGTTGCGTGTTTGGAGCAACTTTCTCCAAAAAAAATCCCCTCGGTTTTTTCGCTCTTGGGAAGTTTCAACTTTTCCCTGGGAGAAGGTTGACTTTGATCTTTTCCAATCAAAGTTGCCCTTTTCAAAAAGCACCTTTGGAACGTCAAGTATGAGCATTAGTAAGTAGGTGATTATCAGTAAAAAAAATTAATCAAAGTTGAGGAACATCATTTTATCATGTCTCCAAAGCGGAAATGATGATTACAAGATAAAAGTCAAAAATTATGAAATTCCCAAGTTGATGAGAGGATGATGAGGGGAGGATAATCAAAAGAGGGATTGAGCTTTCTCTCTGCGGCATCCCTCCATGGGTGAACGGTTCATTGAATGAATTGTTCCAAGGAAATGAGGTAATTCTCCATAGGAGGAAATCGCAATGAAAACCAGCAATATCACTGGAAACCTTGCATGTTTCCTTCTCTGTCGTGTAATATCCTTTTGGGGGGAAAGCGGAAGAGGAATGCAGTTGGGGATATGATAGCTGGAGAAAATGTGATGATGATGGTGTGATACTTAAATCCAGTAAGTTACTAGACCATGACTGTCAGGAAAGGAGCAAGGCTTGCTTTATTCACCATTTCTCTCTCTCTCTCCATTCCAGAGAGGAATTATGTAATGGAGCAATATATGTGGGCTCTGTACATGAGGATTATTGGTGGGTGATGATAGGAAGGGGAAGTTGGAGGAAAAAATGAGAAGAAAATATATCTCAATATGAGCATATATTATATAGATAACTATATATATATTGATATTGTATTTTATGTATTTATTTTTTTCTCCAAAAAAGGGTAAAAGGGTAGACCCCCTTTTGGAGAAAGTCAAAGAGGATGGTGCGTAGTTATCATTAAATTAAATGGCTTCCATTAATGCTAATTACGTAGGATGCTCTTGATTACTCTCAAGTGGAGGGATGGAAAATCCTCGATAAAAGACTAAGAGGAAACTGTGTGACATAGAAAGTTGCTAGTTTCTCTCTCTCTCTTCTCCTCTCTAATAATTCTCCACGTCCTAAAATCTCCTAAGAGAAAGTCCATCACAAGAGGGGATTTTATTCGAGAGGCAATAAAACCGGACGGAAATCCGACTCTGTAAATCACGCCTCCGGCACTGCTATCTTGAGCACAAGGCAGAAATCTTTGGTTACACGTGTTCGCTAGGGAAAGTAAAATCGATGGTTTTAAAACGAAAGTGGTGGAGTGCACATTTGGATAAAAGTAAACAGCCTTTAGGGTTATTCCACCGAATGCGGAAAATTTACATAGTGTTTTCTTTCTACATAGGTGGTGAAAATGGTGTCAGTGGAGAGAGTTGGTTTTACAGTATTTCCAACTAACACAGTTCCCAGTAAAGTAGGTATTATTGCAAGCATGTGTGGCCACGACCACACAAGTTGATCTACACAAGAAGGTTGGGTTAATTACTGGGAATTTCGGGAGAGAAAAAAACAAGAGGGTTTTACAATTTGGCATCTGTCTGGAAATATGTGGTTCCTATAAAGGATTTTTTTCTCAAGGTTTATTACCCTTAAGAATAATGATTGCAGGATACAAAAAGGGTACATGGGTGTCTATCCGAGTTTTTAGCGTAGACACTTGTGTAAATAAAAGAAGAGGATAAAAAGTTGGACAATGGAAAGTGGAAAACATGGAGAGCCACAACTGTAAATTTTGTTTTACCTAAATGTTTCCACGTTTATTCAACTCTTCAACTTTCCCACTAGAGTGGATCCTGGCCAGAGTTACAATATAACTTACTAGTTTTCCCAAGAGAAATATCATTCCCAACAATAGCCCCACCTCATTCTCCAGACAATACTTTAAAGACATTAGTTTCTCCAAAAGTAAATAAAAAATTCAATCCAAACAATCCCTTTATTCGAATTACATCCTTTATTTTAAACCACCCAAGTTAAATTTTCCCACAAATCATTATCCTTTATAAGTTTTCCCCCGCCAGGTGGTAAAATCGTAGAAAACAGAAAATTTGGGAGTTTTATTACCCTAAAATAAAATTTTATTCTTATCTACATTTTACTACACCATCTATTTAAAGAGACCACCCAAGTAGTTGTAAAATCTCAAACAATATATTTTACACACAAGTTTATCCCAATCCTAGTGTACATCATCAAACTCAAATATTTTCTCTTTTTTCTCCTAACAAACCTTCCCCCACATTATGTAAACTTGTCTTGTGTACATTTCAGAGAGAAAGTGGGACTATGATGATGATGTTATTGTGAGTGTTTTGAATACACTTTTTTTCTTCTCCTCTCTCCTCCAGCAGTACACAGAAATTCTCTCCACATACGAAAGCATATAGTGAGTGTCATGTTATCTTTGTGGAACATGGAGCCCCCATATTCTCTTTCTCGAGTTGTACAAATATGTACTCATCAGGGAAAAGTGTCGAGACCCATTTATAATTCATAAAGAGTGAGGTTTTTCCTCGTGGATGTGTGTGAAACTTCCCCACAAACCCTTCTTTCTCTCTTCTTATCCATCCCTTTCTCAAAACCCACCACAAAAGAGGGAAAGTTGGAAACTTAAAAGAAAAAAAGTATTCTCTGATGAGCCCAACATATAAATATATATTTCCAGGAGAATTATATTTACTGGATAAAACCTCACATTCTGTAAACATCCCATATTTCCTAAAGCTTTCTCTAGGATGAGGGCCCCCAAGCTGTACATATATATTGTATGTTGAGGTGATAAACTAGAAAGGCTTTGAGTATATTTTCTACAGCGTGCTTTTGCGTATTGACTTTCGCAACCTTGTTTTATTTCTAAAGAGAATTGTGTGTGCGCACACCTGGAGATAAAAGGCGCACTTGAAAATTATGCCTGGAAACTGGAATAATAATAATCTGGAGGAGAGCTAGGCTGATGTTTGTTTTTAACGGAATTTTGTGGTTTTCCTGAGGCAATGCTTTGAAACCTGCTTGAGGGTTGGCTTGTGTGGAAAAAATTGGATTTTTTTCTACTTGGATATATTCCAGGTTTCCATTTCAATTTGAAAACAAACACTCCTGGAGAGAGTGAGAGAGAGAGAAAATAAAACAAGTTGATTAGTTTGAAATGAAATGGAAAAATAACAAACTCCAACTTTCCTCTCTATATTTTCTTTAGGACATCCACACAATATCCATTTCTAACCCAAATATATATTTCCAGGAGATTGCATACATTTTTTGTGCTATTCCAGATGCAATATCATTTCTGAAAATATCCACATCTTTGTAAAATGTGTATTTAATGAGAATACACACTTTTCCTCTTCAAGAATCCCGTTATGATCATCTACGTCTACGAACTATCCGGAACAATTGCATTCCTCTTTTTATATGCGTGTCATTGTCACTCGAATATTTTATTCAGAACTTCACCAAAGGAGGGAGAAGCGCAGTATGCAGAGAAAGCATTATTTTGTCGAGAAAAATAAGCGAGCATAGAAGGAAAGAATGCAATAAGTTTTTTTTTGTCCTGGGGAGCATGTCACCGTAAACTCCAAGTGGCACAAGTTCAAGCGCACATGAAATGGGGAAAAACTGAAAAAATTCTATTTTTTTCTCCTTCACAATATTACTTTCATTATAGAATACTGGAATGAAACATAAGTTGGATTTCGTGGGTGGGCTTGCTCATAGAGAGAGAGAGAGAGAGAGCGGAGAAAATGGATAAAAAAAGTTTATCCTTCTACATGTGTTTATTATTGAACGAGTTTTATGAACTCGTTTCCCTTGTTTTCCTTTCCCGCTGAATAGACTCTTGGGAGCAATTTACGTTCCCTTTTATTGTCATTATTTCCTCCTACAAATCAAACCTGGGATGAGATAACCCAAATAGGGACTCTCATTTTGTGGTCGAGTGGTGTGCCATGTTCCTATCTAGAGGGTAATATCCTTTTCGTTTTATCCAAAGGGAAAAGCGACCACATGGAGGAATTCGGTTTGGAAAATACCCTATATTATGAGGTGATTGTATAACTTCCTTTGTCGCCTTTTTTCTGGTCATTTGGAGTTTATGTGGTTTAATAAAAAAACTACATACATGCAAGACCACACACGACGACACTTAGACGTGAGTATTTATAATAGCTGTTGATTGAATATAATTGGGAGGAGAAATATATAGGCTGGACAATTGTTGCTGGAAAGTAATCATTTCTGGGATAAGTTGCGTTGAGGAAAATTTATTTTTGGAATTTGACAATACCAAACTTTTTTCCTCGAATGGCTATTGAGCAGAGAGACCCCCCACTTATGAAAATGTGATTTTAGTAGATTGCATTATTTTTCGAAAAGTTTTTTTTATGACAGCAAGAAATTATGAAGTATGGGTGGGTTTTTTATGAAGAAAGCGAGCTTCATAGCTTATTACCCTAGATTTAAAGTTTATCGGATTTATCAAAACTTTTTTTTATCATTTCACTTCATTATCTTGTTATAAAAGAAGCTCCATACATGGCTCAAGTATTGATTATATAAAAAAAAGTTTTCGTTTTTGAATTTTATCGGGATTTCTCCTCTGACCTTATTTCAACTTTTTTTTAAACTTTTTTTTCTCCAATGAAAACTGCTAATGTGACTTCAGCTTAAGGGATATATAGAGCGTGATCTATTTTCACAAGAGGAACAACAGCCAAACATTAAATACTTGATGAATAATTTATAACTTTCTTTGAAATGGGGGCGCATGTTCAGTCAACTTTTTTTAAAATCACCACCACTTCATTTAAGAGAGAAAACTAATGTAAAAAATCTCTCTAGTTCCAAATGAGCACTTACTTTAATCCTTACAAAAATGACAGAAACTTTTCCCCCAATTTGATCAAGATTCACAAACTTAAGTACCTAAGTATTAACTTATCTATACATTTGTTAGAAGACCACCCACTAATTTTTCTATATAAAATCCTCATTAACAGCCAGTGATAAATCAAGACGTAAACACTATCAATACGTGTTTCCATTTTCCTAAAGAGTTTTTCCCCAATTTTTCTCACCAAAGTCAAGCCTCCCCAAAAGACTTAAACTTTCCCACTAATCTTGTTATTCTCCTCTCGTTTACAGTTTTTTTTATTTTTCTCTTAAAAAAACTCTTGTTCGCATTGAGCATGGCAATCAGTAAAAAAAACTTCAAGCCGAGGAGAAAAGAGAAAAGGAAAGCTGGTGAAATTATAATAATCATATCTTGTCTTTTCCCTCCACCCTCCCATTTGCAAGAGAACACTTGTAGTCTCTCATTTTTATTTGATCTTATACCCTCCTACAAACTAGATGGGTGGGCTAGTCCATATATTTTAGAGAGAGAAAGTTTATTGTGAAAGTTAGCAAGAGAAAATAAAGGCTTGCCGAAAAAAACATGAATAAAAACCACTTTATCAACTTCCCAAACACTTTTCCCTTCAGAGAGATTATAAACTTTTTTTGTGAAGTAAACAACTCAAAAGTGGAGTACAATAGGGTTCAAAAAAATTTGCAAGTTGTTCAATAATAATACCCTTTTACTAAAGGCATTAATAGTTTCCCAAAGTTTTTAGCTTTTCTGCATATTTTTTCCTATAAAATGTACAAAAGACTGAGAATTTTATCGAAAGCTTAAAAAACTTTCCCCACTTAAGGCTCAATTTTAAAGGATTGCAATTTCAAAGAATTACTCGATTTTCCCCCAAACCACTCAACAAACTTGGGAAAATGAGACTATCAAGGAAAATTCTCTGCTATTTTCTCAATGGAAAAAGTGCACCAGAGAAATGATACTTGGAAGCAATTCCCTTATCAGTTTGAGATAACCCTATTTTCATTCCTTCAATAATGGTAAATGGAGTGTCTTCTCTGAAATTCATGGGGAACGCGGTCAAAGAGTTACTCATGATATAATAAAAATTCAAAAGAAAAAATACACTCTTATTCCACCCTGTCATCACCATTTCACCAAAATATCTACAATCCATTGAAAGGAAATATTCCAAAGGATTTTTCCCATTTCGAGCAAATGCCCTTTTTCTCTTTCTCAAAGGGTCACACGAAACTAACCCACATTTCCACCCATAAGGTAGAAACTATGTCAGCAAGAGGAGAGACTGATATCAAAAAGAGAAAAACCGGACCACCCACATCCATCAGGAGAGTGATGAGACTATACTCATTCTTGTCATGAGAGGATAAAAAATCTGGAAGGACATGAATGAAAGATAAGGTCTTGCTTATATCACTAGAAAAAAGAGGACAAAGCCAAAATACGACGGTGGAATTATATAATATTTTTTTCTCAACGATCCCCTCAACTCTTAAACTTCTTTTAGGGAACCTTGTCACTGACCGCTATTCATCTTTTTGATGTTACAAATAAATATAAATATATATATATATATACAAAATTCGCAATAAAAATGTGAATCTTGTCATGTTTCTTAAAACATACCGTAAACATAAAGGAACGCACACGTGGCTCGATATTGGATTGGGATGTAATGTCATTTGTGATTTTTTTTCAGCCTTTTATGTTTTTCTACGTATTTCCTGGAAATAAATAAAAGTTGCAGTGATATCTGTTGAGTAATATCAGAGTGAAAGTCTTTTTTGAAGAGGAAATAAAGTTTTCATCAAAGGGTAGGGTGAGTATATAGTATACACATGTTTATGGATGACTGTGGAGGATATGAGGAAATGGGAAACTTTTTTTATGTTTTTGTCTTTCATCAAAAAATCACAATCCTCCTCTTCCTCTCTCCTCTGCTTTCAGATCATCGTCAACAAGCATGGTATATGAGGGAGGGAAGGGCAGAAAAAAAACATGATGGGGGATATATTCCCGGTGGAAAACAAGATAACAGAGAGGACACAGTTTTTCTCCAGTTTTCCAGTGAGTTGATGATGGAATGTTATTTTCTCTTGTTTTCTTTCTTCCTAGATGTGAAACATTGTTGAAGGACAGATTGTCCTGAGTTGTTGACTGGAGAAAAAAAATACTAGATATTTTTGTCTGTGAAGGAAATACGGATAGGACGTGTCATGAATTGTAAACAATGGAAAATTCTTCATTTCTCTTTTTCTACTTTCCCCGTTTTCCTCTCGCTTGATAATCAGCAAGTTGAGAGAGAAAAATATCTTTGAACTTTTCCACAATGAAAGAGCGGTTTCGAGTTTCTTTTTTTGTGTTCCCATTACACAGTGGTTTAGGAGAAAGTGGAGAGAAAAGCCATTGCGTGAGGAAATGGAGATCCTTGTTGCGTAAATGCTTTGTTTGTTGCTGCCACAAAAAATAAAACCTTTTCAACAACAACCTTCCTCATTTTCTCTAGTTTACGCAGAAGTAAGTAATTTGATTTTGGGAGTTTTCTCCACAATTTTCTACTGATATTGTCCTACAATGTGTGTGGTAAGTTACAGACTCATTTTATGCGAGTCTTGTCCTCTCCGGTTTTCCAGGATATCAAAACCTTGTAAAGAAAAAAACTCTCCCACGTGCAGCTAAATTCTTCTCTTCTTCTTTCTTCCTGTCATGAAAAGATATTTTGGGGAGAAAACACTTTCTCCAAATTATTTTTCCTTCTTGAATGCTTCCTTCCTTCCTTATTATTTGTCAAAAAGAAAATATTTCCGAGAAACTGTGACCCTTCCAGAAATATTTCCAAACTTTCTCTTGAAAATTTCCGAAAAACAGGAAGCTCCCAAATACCCTTATAAATAAGGTTTAACAGGTTCTACCACACACATCAGAGTCTATTACATCCTTGGAGGAAAACTACTCCAGCTTCCACAAAATTTCTTTTATTGTCTCCGCCAGCTCCCCTCTAAGAAAATAAGATCTCGAGCAAAGGGAAACCAAAAGGATTTTCTGATACGGGGTAGAATTCCCTGTGCGTAAGAGAAAACCACCATCTTTGATTCCACCTCTACCACTTTCCATTTCTTGGAAGCAACAAAAAAAACACATACAACTTGTTTCCTTTTACGATTGGGAAATGTGTTTAGTAAGAAAACAAGCTTTCCTCATCCTTCTAATGAACATGCCTTGCCACACATTTAAGAAAATATATTGAGCAATCCCTTTACAATTTTCTAGTCCCCTTCCTCATCCTCGAATGCTCACTGGAGTTAATAAAAAGCAAACTTACACTTTCACTCAGAATAAGAAAATCCTCTGTCCAATTAGGAAAGGGAATAATATGATTTTAATGTTGTCTACATAAAACCATGCAACCATGATCTTGATTTGCATGAAAGTCATTTCTCTGACTTTTAAAGCATAAATGGAAATAGAAAGTTAAGTCAGCATAATGGAGTAAATATGGGAGGGTTTTGATGACGGCAGAGTATTTACAATTATTTGCTTTTACTCTCCTTTTGAGTGTTTTGCGTGCATCCTTCCATAATATGCATATTCATGTAAGTGTGTAAACTTTGAAGAGAGGGAGAGAAAGCTTAAGAAAAATAAATGGGATGGTCCGGAAAAAAATAATTACACATGCAGTTTTCACCACGCTAGCGCCTTTTCCCTTTTTCAGCTCATAAAATCCTGAATGGGAAATGGAGAGGGGAAATTGGATGGGAAAAATTGTAATAGAAATGGAGAAGAAAAATAACAGCTTTGCTGGAGGGGAATGAAAACGAGGTAGAGTCCAGTGTATAATTCACTTTTTATTGGTGTGTAACTAACAGTTTTTTTTCATATGACTTTCACTCATTCTCGTATAATGAAAGTAGAACATTTTCTCTCTTTCATGGCCATTACAGCCTACAGTTTTAATCATATTCTTGAGAATGTCTGGAGAAGACCTTAATAGGGAAAGTGATGACGATATTATTACTTTAGATGGAGGGGAAGAAAAAAAAGAAAAAAACCTAAACAAGTTTTGCAAGTCTAGCAACTTTTTTTCCCTTCAGATAATCAGTTTCTTTCCTGTGGATTATTTTCTTAAATGGAAAGAGAAAGTTTTCCCTGTTTTTTCTTCTTTTCTTACAAGATTATTATTTTATTAGTATTGTTTGTTTCGCCAATGTTAACTTGGATGTAACTTGTTATACACAAAATTTTTGTACTCTTGCGAAAAAAAAGTATTGGCTTGTGGTGTGTGTCTAGCGTGATTACATTTTCTCTCAGTTAATGAAAGGGGAGTAAATGTGAAAGTATGAGGGGTTCCGCTACCTTCATTATCTTCTTCTTGGCTTTACTCTTTCTCCAGGATAGAGTTTCACTGGAATTTTTTTAGCTTGCGATATGCAAATGTAGCAACGTGTCGAGTACTTCTATGGGAAAAGAGAGCCAAGAAGGAAATGGAATGGGACATGATTAATCACGCTGAATGGAAACACACACACTAGCACCTATTGTTACTCTCTAACTTCGTTTTTGGTCATTAAGCAAGAATATTAAAAGGGGAGGGAAAGAAAATGGAGGGAAAGTATAACTTTGGCAGAGACCTTATCATTTAGCTTCTTTGTTCATTATACCTTCACCATCATCATCATTATGATCATTATCCTTATGCTGCATTTCCCTCACGGCTTAATGAATATTTACTTTGTTCCAAATTACCAAAAACATATTTTTAATGTTGTTCAACACGAAAATTTTATGCATGTTTGGTAATCATATGGATGTAGTTCAGTAAAATATATTAGGGGAAAGCTTAAGCACATTTTAGCTTTTCCTTTATGAAACAGGAAACGAGGATAGAATGTGAATTCTTTAAGAGAGAGAGAAGAAAAAATAGCGATTTTTTTCCTTGAATTCGCCATTCTAAAGAAAACTCTAAAATGAGTTGGGATTAGAATCCTTTCATGTAAGTTTTTTTCCTTGTGTTTTTTTGTAATGCACACAAACTCCAATCTAATCTTAACTACGTTCATTGTGCACTAAACAAGGTCGTAAAGTCAACGACTACAAAAGGATTTAATTTATTGTGGAGTAGGTTGTATATATATATAAAAACTAGAATATAGAGCTACCAGCGGATAACTACACACGGAGGTTGCAATTTTCTGAGAAGTAGAGAGAAAAGCTATTTAGAAAGGAGAAAAAGGGCTCACGCTCACCTGCAAAACCTTTCATTTGTAAATCAAGTCTTTAAAGATTACACTTTATGAGCTTTTCACACAACACGTGAGATTACGCTAGGGATTGAGAATGAGACATTGCAATAATAATGGAATACGAGAACATTTGCAGGGGAGAGATGGTTATTGCAAGCTTTTTTAGCTTGTTTTCTTACAGCCCTTAGCTGTACGTAAGGTCCATTCACTCAAAATGGGGAAAATTTACGGTAAAAAAACTTAAATTAAGAAAGAACCATTTAAAACATTTTCAAGTCGGTATTCCAGCTATCTTACGTAAGTCAAATCGGATTAAATATTTTCGTGAACATTCAACGTTTTTTATGAATGGCCCTTTTTCTAATAAAAATGTTTCTTTCCTCTTGCCACTTTGCCAAAAGGTAAACAAAACAAATGTAATGCAGTTTATTAACATTGTGCACTCAAATGAGCACTTGTAAAAAATCTAACCTAGTTCTTAGCTGCCACACAAGTTCTGCATCTCTTTTCCTTTTTGTGGGAAATAAGAAGAGAAAATAAAAAAATTGCAAGCATTTCTTGTACCTTTTTTATTAGTGAAATTACCTCCCATAATTTACCACTCTTTTTTTATAAAAAAGCAACGACACGTAAACTTTAAGTACTTTGTGTATAAAGCATATAGTAAATGTTGCAAAACAAATATAATCCTGCATTGATTTTTATCTGTAAAGTAGATCCTACCAAAATACACAGTGTTAAATGCAGCAAGAAGATTGCGAAAACAAAGTTGCCATTTTTACGATCTTTTTTTCCTTGTAAAACTCACCATTGTCAATGGATTAGCTTACAGACAATTGATCCAACACTAAAAAACTTGCTTTTTTCCCCTAAAAAGCCAAATTTTGCAATACATTTTCTTTCCTCCTTTGTTAGAAAAAAGTAGACTGAAAAAAAAACTGGAGACTGGAATGAAACTGGATTTATGTTAGGTATTTGGGGAAAACGGTGATAAGTCTATTTGATTTTTTTCTTTAAAGTCGAAACGCCAACAACCCTGCTTTCCCTTCGTCGATAGAAAATAGCTATTTGCTTTGACTCTTAACGATCTCCTTTTCTCCTATCTGTCCATAAATAAAGTGCAATTGACTCTTTGGGAAGGGAGCAGAGAACACTAGCAAAAAAAGGATAGCCAAGAGTACATTTTTTACTAGAGAGTAAAAAAGAGCAACTCAAATAATGCATTACAACGTAAAGATATTGACTTGGCATTCGAATAATGCTTTTCTTTTCCACCGCTCTCCTTATCGATTCTTTTTTGTGTACTTGTTTATCCATTCATTTTGAATGCTTAGACACACAAGCTCCAATATTGACTTCCAACTTTTACTTTACACTCTGTTTATTATCATATAGGCCGAAAAGAGTAGCCACTCTGACACATGTTTAAATTTCCCTGAATATCATTTCCTCCTTTGGTGAGTGCGTGTGCGTACACATAATAAGGATTTTTTATGTGGCGGGAAAAAATGAAAATTTAGCCATTCAAAAATCCCCACATTATATTACATACTCAAATAAACAACTTTAACTAGGGGCATTATTCGACAAAAAATAGATCCTGTTGAAGAAAATAGATTCTCAATGGGGTCGCTCAAAGAATGGCATGATGTATACAAAAAATGTATTTTGTTTTCTTGGCCACAGCGCGGCAACGTATGAATTTCGTATGAAAACAATATCCCATTTTCCACTACATATCCGTGTATATTTCTAGATCACGTAACATATCTCGCGGAAATCATCTTTTAGAAAGAAAATTGTCCATGAGAGTGTATATAATGCGTATAAAGTATCAAATTTATAGTATGTTTGTATTTTATCAAAAGAGGAAAGAGATAGAATGGCTCATCGCCCATTTCTCCTTTCTTTCCTCTTCTCTCTCTCTCTCCATCCATCCATTCATCCATATAAATTACAGAAGAGAAAGACAAGGAGATGGTGGTGGGTAAAAGGATAAAAAAATAGGGGGAAATGTTGAATTTATGTATATTGATATCAATCTAGTGGTACTAGTTTAGTGGAGCAGTAACAATTTATAGTTTTTTCCCTTTCCTCGTATTTTTTTGAGAAGAAAAAAATCCCGCTTTGTGAAGGCTTTTCTATCAAGATCATATTTTTTACTTTTTTGCTTTTGATGGTGTTATGAAGCCATTCTCGTCGATAGGAAATGATATGATATCCACTACTGCACAATAATCGAGTCTGGATGGGTTGGAACTTGGGTTGTGGATGAGGTTCGAGAAAAGAATAAAAATAACTGTTTTTTCTCTCTTTGAAGATATATCGTCCGTTTGAGAACGCATTAGAGAGAGAGAGAGAGAGAGAGAGTTTTTTATACGGGGAATATTGAAAAGCAGATCACGTGAGATAGCAACTTTTTTTTTCTATTTTGTTTTCTCTTTTTATTTTACTCACTTCCTCATGGCCAATTTCCCTTTTATTGTGTATCTCCTTGTGAGGTAGGTTGCTCTGTGTATTTTCACCTTTCAAGGATAACAAGATAAAAGAAAATTATAAGTAGGTAAGCAAGTAGGAAAGTGGGGGAACAAATGTGCTGAATTTGAATTCTTTTTGGCGCGAGCCCCAAACTAGATCACGAGTAATATGTAGTGCATGCCCTTAATTTGTGATAAAGCGATAAACATAATGTTCTCTGGAAAATGATATTATATGACGGATGAGGGAAAGCAGGTGTTTTTGGCTGGAGAAAAAAATACATTTTTTCTCTACTCCTTTGCTTTTAATCAATTCTTGATTTCTCCAGCCTCCCTCTCTCCAGATGAGAATTTTCAGACTGGAGAAATTGACTGTTTGATTAAAATAATAGAAAGATGATTGAATGAAAATATAGCTGGAAAAACACAAGTAAAATAGTCCATTTTTCCAGAATTCATTTGTTTTTGGAAAAATACCCCTGTCAATCCCATCAACTACCTTGTCACTTTTTCCCCCTAAAAAAATTACTTATGCATACCCCCTTTTCCCGAGACAGAAAGGCTCATTCTTCAGCTGAAATAATATGAGCAATCAAGGAACTCAGCTGAGAAAGACGTTTCTTGTTTCCCGCCGACTCTCTCAGAGAAAACGAATTGGATATATCTTTTCCACAGAGGGGTTCTATATATCCTTAAAACTTAAGATATTTTTCCCTCCTGGCATTGTTTAGAATACAAGATTTTTTCCCTTCTTCTGGAGAACAAGACGGAGAAAAAAGGGTATGCGTCATGGAAAGAAGTAAAAATGAGCCCTCTCTCCATTCATTTGACATTCATTTATTTCCCCTCTAGATCAAATGAGTGCTTGTCAGCCAGAACAAGGGATTCGAAAGGATAGGCATTGTACTTGGCAGAAATTTCTCTTTTTTCTCAAATGCGTAAGATTCATGAGAACGAACATGAAAAAATGTACTTTTCACATTTCCACTCTACTTTCGTAAGCAGATCCAGTCTGAAGATTTGGAAAAAAGGCTAGGTAATCAAGGGTGATGTGTAGTACCATGATGATGAGTTGGAGTAAACTGCCACCATGTCAGACCTTCATCAGAAGAGGAGAAGTGAAGCATGCATAAGATATATACAGATATGTAACAATCTAAAGCATTGTAGTCGGCAACAAGATTTCCACAAAAAAATCCTTTATCCGTTTCCTTTTCTCGTTTTTGGATGGCGGTGGTAAAGGGAAAAATTCTTAAGGTGATATTTGTAGAACAAAACTACAATATCCACATCTCTTGAAATAAAACCGGTAGGAATTCGGATCTCATAATGTAATTCTTTTTTTTCATGCCAAGAGAAGGATATTGATTAGCCAAATAAGAAATAGAGCAAACAACTCAGAGAATACAATTTTTCTCTTGGTTTCACTAATGCACTCTGCTAACATAATGGTAACCGCATATATATTGGATTTATTCAAAAGGAAATTGAGAAAAGGGAAAGGTGGAGAGAGAGAAAAGGTCTAAATTGGCAAAACCCGAAAAGTATATTGAAATATGCTGACATGAGATTTCCAGGATTGAGCATCTTTATACGTATTTTTTTTCTCCACCTTGTCCCGCTCCAGTGCTTTGCTGAAGTGAAGATGGGAGGATGAGGAGAGGCGGGCGGCTTTTAGAAAGGAGTTCGTTTCACTTGCTCCCGTCTTAGTGAATCAATATAATTCTTTAGTTCTTTTTTTCACCAATGTAATCTCGCCTATACTCGGTTTTTTATACTAAACCTGTCAGTGCTCCAGTGCATGTGTTCTTTCACAATTTCCCCTTAATTTGGATCGAATTCCGTCTTTCCAATAAGTAATACCTGAGAGAAAGTTTACTACTTTTACTTGTGGAGAAAGTTGTTTTTTTACAAAATGTAAATAACTTTCCAAATGACTCCCAAACCATTCAACTTGTCGAGTCTGGGAATACGTCTACTCGGTTTCACAAAGAGGGAGAGATAACACTGAAATAAATAGTGTAGGATAAACCAACCCCATGAGAGAGAGATACCGTCCTAGTAGATATTTTCCAAAAGCTTTCACAACTTTCAATATATCCTCTAATACGCATAGGGCTTTGACCTTTAAAAAATTCTATCATTTATGTATCAATTTTATTGACCATGTTTTCCCCTTCTATTGCGAGAGCCATTTAAAAAAGATGGTAAACATCGGACTAGATAAATTGCAACTTTTCCACCCAACCGAAAAAGCTCTAAAACTTTCTCTAGAATGTGACTCGGTCAGAAAAACTCAAAGGATGAAGCCATCTCGAGAAAAAAAGTATAAACTATAGGGACACGCATTAGACTCAAAGCTAGAGGAACTTATGAATCTTTAAATATTTACAAAGTCACTTGCTCAATTGAACAAAAGCCCATGTTGAGTCAGACAGGAAAAGGGAGGGAAGCTAGTCACCTCCTATGGAGGAGTTGATCCTCATCCTTAAACTTTTTTTCCAGAATTTTATATCCTCTCACTCTGTCATAATGTCAATGTTCATTAATGTCCTTGCATACCTGTTTTACTAAATACGCAACACAAGTATATTTTTTTAAAGAGGGAGGGAAACTTAAAAAGTCCTCCTCCAAAAAAACTGTACAGGAATGACTATAGTACGCGGCTTATAATCATTTATTTACATCTTTGCAAATATCCCCTGTTTCCTGTGAGCCGCTCCTTTTTTTTCTCTCCAAAAAGCTTAAACCACTTTTCCACTTATTCCGCTCGTGTAAGCAGTGGAAAGGATGTGACAACTGGAATTAGATCATTAACCATTCACAGGTTACATTATCAGTTGGAGTTACACGAGTGACGGGAAATACAGATAAAATAATTTTTTTCAGTAGGGTACAAACTAGAGGAAAATATGAGGAAAATATATATATATAACAAGATACTCACTCGTAAAGCTTTCCTCAGTCCATCAGTCTGTTATGATATCACCAATATTTACGCAATTCTTTACGGCTTTCCCACTTGAAAAATACAGTTTACTTTCCCACTCCCTCCTCCAGACTTTACGTGTTTGCCTAGTCGTAAAATAATATTGGAATGAAATCGTGATGAGTTGGAGGAAATGCTGGAATATAAAATCCAGAAATGGGCTATCATTTTCATGGATATTTTATGAACCTTTTCTACTAGAAATTTTGTAAAGGTCACAAGTTGAGTTCGGAGAGAAATAGAGTCTCAGAATATTAGAATACGTTGAGAGAATGCGTAAATGGTTTTTATTTTAGGATATTTTCCCCATCGTGTATAATAATTACCGGCTTAATTAACTCTACAAGGGAATGTAATTTCCAGGGAAAATTTTTATGAGATGTCTCATTTCCACTGAAATTATAAATGATTTTTTTAGCTTGGAAGCTTGTGGATGGAAAGCTTGTGGTTATTTTCCGAGGGAAATATTTTCTAATCATTTTCCAGCAGTAATCATTTCCTACAAAAAAAGAAACAATTTGTTGAAGGCAACTCTAGTGTTTTGTTTTCTCTGGAGAAAATTCCATGTTTCACTCATGTTTTTCTCTCCATCCTGGTTGTTTTTGTTCTTCTCAAGTGTTTAGATTGGAAATGAGATTTTTGAATGACATCAAGTCAAACAAGTCTTCTTTACAACTGGGTCAAACTCTCATCAACTTGTTTCATTGGGAAACTTTTCATTGAATACTAGTCCTCCACAAAAGCGTTTTCTGGCCGAGTTATCTCTTTCCAGAGAATGTGTCACTTTGTGTGTGGGCTCTTGATAAAAAAAACTTATATATATATTTTTTTCTTTTCTAACTACCCTCAACACTCGCAGTCATCACTATCACTCTCCGAAAAAACACTTTGAAGAGGATACCACACAAGTTGAAAATTGTGGCAGAAACATTCCAACACAAGAAAAGAAAAAGTGGTTGTTTCCGTCCGCTTCCAGCACTTGTATAAAATATGATTACAAACAAAGTCATCATAAAACTGACAAGTTGAAAGCAACTGTGGGAAAGTTGACGGAAAATCCAAAACCTTATAACCTCAACAGCTCAACTTCACAATATATTTTCTGTGAGTGAAAGGTATACAAATATATCATCATCATGTAAATAGGAATATTCCTTGCAAGAGAAATTGGTGAAATTCGTGTGAAAACTGTTTTTATATTTCCTTCCGCTCTCATGTTTATGACTGGTGAGGTTTTGATCCTCAGTGGTTTTCCTGGGTGGCTGTCATGTCATGAAAAATAATAAGATTCTACAATATTATAAAACCAAAAGGAAACCAAAGGGAAATCGAAAATGTTTTTGTGGAAAGGTTTACAAGTTCTAATAGATACTTTTAGGTATTTGTTTTGATTTAAAATCGTATTAACCACTTTCTATCCTGTTGACATCCTCAAACTGAAAGTTTTCCCAATGTAAAATTTTTGTTTTGAAGTTTAATTGACTTTTCATCAAGTGCATTTATTTATTTTAAATGTAGCGGGAATTTTTCCCCATTTGAGGTTGCTTGAGTGCTGACGCAAATCTCATTTCGATTTTCTCTCACAAATCCCATCAAGCAAACAGGACGTGAATGAAAAACAAATTTGCTTTTGATAAAGCGCCACATTCAAACATTTGCTCTTCTCATCACGACCTGCTTGTAAAGGGCATTGTTATCCGAGAAAAAATATATAATTCCCTAGTTCAAATCTTATCTTTTCTCCAAACGAAAAAAAATAGTGAATAGAGGACTAGTACAATAGGAGGCTTTATATAAAATCCCATTCTGTCACATTTTTCCACATTTCCCTTCCCTCTTTTCCTCCTTCTTCTAGAAAGGTTCAAGATTGTGATCTAGTTCCAAGGGAAACCTCACCACAGAAGGAATTTTTGCGGTTTTTTGTCGAGCAGAAAATGCGACAAAACACAAAACCCAAGGAACATCCTCCACACTTTATAAATTCAAATGGAGGACAAGGAAATACAAAAGTGTGAGTCCTCGAGCAAAATCTTTTGTACTGGAAAATGCTGGTGTTTCTGGAAAATTGTGAAGTGAAAGTCTCGCTGGAGGGAGGAATGTCTCCATTGAGAAAAAAAGTCTGGAAAGGAAGCACGCTCTCTTGGTTGGGTTTTTCTCTGCAAAAATTCTTTCAATGAGAGAGTGGCACGACCACCTTTAAAGAAATGCGAGGTGGGATACATAGAATATCTATAGAGAGAAGGTTCCAGTAGAAATATTTTTTTTGGAAAGGATTGTTGCACTTGAGGTTTCATTCACAAAGAGGAGATTTTCTTTCCAAGGAAGTGGGAGCACAGGAAGAAGTCGTGTTTCCGGCACCTTGTATCCTCTCCCATGCAGATTATTTATGAGGCTTTGAATGGCAACTCTCAAAGTTTTTTCTTCTTTGACAAGATGAAACACGAGGGGCGAAAATGGAGACTACAATGGAGTGGAATAGAGTGTCAGGACTTTTTTTATCCAGGAAAGCTTCTCTGTCCATATCTTCCCCTTCCAGTCTGTCTGTCCTTCTTAATTGGTTTTCTCCTCCAAGAAATTAGGTGAAGGAGGAGAGTGATTTGAGTGACTTAGTTGACCTTAAGCCCTACTCCACTTAGGCAACCATTTTTGGAGAGAGAGAGAGAAAACGAGAACGAAAGCTATTTTTCTGTAAGCTCAAGACTTTCTCTAGAAAATAAGTGAGGCTTTCAATTTGTTGGAAAATTTTCTCCATCTCTTGGGATCTATTTCGAGGTTTTCCTTACACTTCCTTCTGGAAAATGAGGAAATTGAAATGGACAAGAGAAGGTTGGGGTTTAGTCTCTTCAAAAATCACTTTTTGTATGAAACCTTTGCCAATTTCCTTGCATGGGGTCGTAGTAGCCTATCCATCACAAAAAAATAGACAAAAACGATACCCCACCAGTATCCCTTTGAGTCTATGCATGGGGGAATGAAAGTTGGCAAGGTGACTTTTCCAGAGAATTGCACAAATAGTGGAAACTGGAGAATTAGGGATTTCAGGTTAATTTCCAGGATTTAAAAGCTTCTCTTGTGTATTCCATTTGTTGTTTTTTGTGAGAGAGAGAAAAAAGAGAGAAAAGTTAATTAATTTTTTTGTATCTTCTTGCTCCCACTTCCTACCTAATGGCGGATTTCTTCAAAAAGTTCAATTTACTCGACTGGTTTCGCCGATTCTTCTGGAAACGGCCAAAACACTCAAAACGCTGGAGTAACCTAATAAACCCGGAAAATGACCACGGCACGCAAGATAATGAAGACAAACAGACTTCACCACTGTTGCAATTTGAGGTTACCCAAAATACAGATCCTGATGGTTGGACAACAATCTACTTTAAAGGAGAATTGGACTCAGACAGCGACGAGTTTAGACCTTTGATAATAACAAAAAAACCTCCAATCCTGCCTCGCTTTGTGACCAGGGTTAAAGCCACCACAAACCTGGACACTGTCAGCTGTCCTGCTTCAGAAAGTGACAACCATGTCGCCAAAGCTCATCCCGACTCGAGCACTTATCTTCTCAAAATAGCAGAACTTTCTAGAGTCGATTTAGCACAAGACGTGGAGCTCATCCCAGGTACATTTCAAGCTCTTAAAGGTGAGCCCACAGGACATCCTAAAACCTCACCTGCCGCTCCCTGTGTCAATTCCACTGATAGCAGTGACCCCTGTATACTCTCTAGTATGGAGAAGAAATACGAGAAAAGGGCAAAATTCAGATTAAAGTTTGAAGCCCTTCAAGAGCTCTCTCTTCGAGTGAAGCAACGACTTAATCAAGATCCCTCTTCATACTCTTCCCTTACCAGTGATGGCGGGGATTTTAAACTTAATTTGCCAAGCTCATTTTACCGCAAAATTGGGCTCACACCAAAAAGGAAAAATGAGCAAAAAAGAGTGAAAAACTATCCTGCGATCAAAATACTCCGCGAAATTCAACAAACTCCGGTTAAGCTTTTGATGAAAGTGAAAAAACCTAGAATTACGAAGCACTTTAGGAAAATTTCAATTGGGAGTAATAAACCCCGCTAAAATTTAAACTAGAGTAGTTTGTTTTGTGTATAAAAGCGATAAAATAAATCGTGTTGTTTACAACTCATGTGGTTTCTTCATTCCCGCCAATTTTAAATTATTCACAATTTCCCATTCCCACTAATATTACTCAAACATCACTTCAAACGCTGAAAATAAAGCGATACAAAGAGTCAATAAAGTTCTCGAGGAGTCCCACGAGGGTGGACATTTTGAAGATGAAAATTGACAAAACAACTGTTACCTTTTTCTATCATCATTCCACCCTTTTATCATCCTCATTCATGAGCAAATTCTATTTACCACAGGAGCAGCATTTTCAAACTATTTCCCCCAAAACGACACTTCCTTTTCAAGACAAGTTTTTTTTCCAGTGGAAAGTAAAAGTTTCCTTTTAAAAAGTAACTTTTATCGTCTTCCCTCTTCCTTTTTCCACTTTCAAGGAGAAAGTATAAAAAAAGTTAAGGAGAAATTTTCCAGGATTATAGATAGAACCACAACACAGGAAAAGTTAGAAGGTCGTGCAGTACACCTGTTTTCTACTTGTTTTTTATGAACCTGTTTGATGTCTGGAGTAAAAAACTAAATTCCACAAAAGAAAGCTCCTCCTCAAGTTACTTTATTTCTTGTTAAAAAACGAGAATTTTTTTTCACACTGTTTTTTCCTCAGACTTCAGACATACTTTTTTTCTTAGAGATTTTCATTCTTAACGTTTTCTCTTCCGGCCTTGAGACTTTCCAAAGGAATTTTCCATATAGCGCACTCAAACAAGAGAAAATATGCAGGTTTTCTTTCTCTAGAAAACTGACACAATGGTCTAATCTTTTGTATTCTTTGTCGCGTTAATAGTCTGGTCGCGTGCACTTGAATTTTTTCCTCTCTCTGGAATTTTCTTTTCGGTCTCTTCTTTCTTTCTCCAGGAGAAAATAAAGTTGGAGGCGATCAAAACACGTAAAAAAAGAATTGGAGAGGAAAACCGTGAGAGAGTAAAAATGAACATGTTAAAAAACCTCACGCATACAATGTATATCCCGAGGTTTTTTTCGAGATTCTCTCTTGAAACACTTTTTTTCCTAAGCAGCCGATAAACTAGAGCAAGTTTTTTTTCTTTATGGGTTTCCCATCCCTGGCAATTTTACCTTGCGGTATCTTTCCATATGCTCAAGAAAGTCTGCCAATTTTTTTTATTGCAAAAAAATATTGCAGACTTTTTTATATACTTTATTGGCTTTCAAAACCCCATAAGTTCACTTCATCTTTTACCACTTTTGGACACCCTCACCAAATAAAAAATAGCCATCTGTGTGTGTATAATATAGGACTGCGCTATCAATACATTTTTTCACTCAGCTGACCATTCTCAAAAGGCGGTAATCGTCAACACAATATGGGTGACTACCTGGAAAAGGAGGTTAGTTTTCTTCCACAAGATGTTTTTTTTCCAGAGAGATCATGTACACAAGGAAAAGAACAAAAGTGCAAACTTTCTTTTATCAAGACTCCCTTTTTTCTGGGCTTTTCACCCTCCATACATCTTGCTCTTGTTGTACTTCCCGAACAAAGCAGTTGTTGTTGACCGGTGCGTGGCTGGAATAATAATCTCTCGAGAGAAAAAAATCCCATGTGGAGAAAAGAAAAAAATCTTCAGGAAAAAAATATACATTCAGAATGGAAACCCTTTCTAATTGAACTTTCTCTTCACATGGCTCACCAATAATATACAATTCCAGGGCTAATCCTCTCTCCACAGTTTATTCAATTGCTTTCCACTTCCAATATATGACAAGTTGCAAACTCACACCTATATACATTTTTTTTGCAAAAAATATTTCGATTAGGGAAATTCTAGAGAGAGAAAAATCCCCAAGAAATTAATGATTGCAGAAGAAAAAGAATACATGTATATATGTTAAAATGGTTTATCCGTCTGTTGGTAGTATGAATAAAGTGGCAGGAATGAATGACTTTGTCAAGCTTTGTGTGTGGTCGAGTATTCATTTACAAAATGGGTATATTTTTCCTCCTCCTCTTTAGTTTGATGAATGCTTTCTGGAAGTTATTCTATGACGAGGTCAAAAGGGAATATAATAACCACCCGGGGACATCAATTCATCATTTATCCTCAACTGAGAAAAAACATTCACTCAGTTATTTTCCTCCTAAAAAATGTATCCTCTTTGGAGAAAGCACGCTATCAAATGAAAACTCAAGGAGATGACAAGACTCTCATTTTTTAACCATCGACGTGTCTCCTCATAAAAACATAGACACGTTATGCATTTTTTAAACAGGCATTCAGTTTTCCCGTCAAGAAAAAAAATGTGTCTTGAAAAAGAAAGATTTTCCACTGCATTTTTTTTCTCTTTGAGCTTGACTACCCTCTAAAAAACTAGGTTGACGTGGTGGATGAGAATAAAACAGGGAAATCTGGAGCCGTGCTGGTTACTCAGGAAAAAACAGTCATTCACGTCTTTCTCCCTTCATACTCTTGCACTTGTCTATCTTCACGTTTTCTAACGGAGAAAGGAGAAAAAAGTGGAAAACAGCTTAAGCCAAAAAACCTCCATGTGACTTGACTTTCCAAACGGGAAAAAGCACGTCACACAGTATATTCAAGGAAAGCAAAAGGTTACCAAAGTAAAAGAACCTTTGCTACAATTTTTCTCCACTTTATTTGCTTTCTCCACGTATAAAAATATTACTAGAAATAGAGCGACACATGCATCATGAATGCAGGCGAAGAAAAAATATTTCGAGAGCACTTTCCCTCCTATCATTTCACATGGAGAAAGTAGCAAACAAGGAACAATAAAATAAAATGAATGCTGGAGAAGCTCTTAAACATGGAGAAATTGGAGAAAAACTCAAATATGTGTGTGTATGTGTAGGTGGCCTTTTTGTGTATATATAACCCTCTGCTCTACATCCCACTCTTGTGTGATTTATTTATTTATACGCTTTCTCCCACTTTCTCGGGTTCCTTCCCCTTGTGGCTTTTTTCGTGAATGCTTCCTCCTTGAAAAAAAATTGCAGTTTGCAATGTGCAAAAATGAATGTGTTTTTTAACATTTCCTTTGAAGGTAGAAACGGCCTGTGCTTTAAGGGATATTAAAATATGCATATTTGTCTATGGAATTTTTTTCTTTCCTTGATTTGTAAAAAAACGCTATTTTCCCATCAGGAAAAATATCCTTAGCATGCTGAGCATAAAAAATTGCTAGACTCATAAAAAGAGGTACATCTGCAATATTTTCTTTTTCCAAGAGAATTCTCTCTATGCAAATGCGATGTAGAGGAAGATGTGGGGGAAAGAGAAAACAAGAAAATAATAGTGATACATGGAAGGGAAATAAGGAGTTTGAGAAGAAAAAGGAAATGGAGACTGAAATTCCCTAGAAAGGTCTAGGGACAGATGGAGGAAATACAAAACCCTTTTTTTGCTAAAAGAGGGCTTTCACTCGAGAAAAAAATGTTTCTCTAGATATTCACCTTTTTTCCTTGAAACTACTAGAAAGGATAAGATGTAACATTGGAGTGTTTTTTTTCCTTTTTTGTGTGGCCACCACATCAAATCAAGTTATACCAATGGAAAAGATATCCTGTTGAAGGAAACTGGACGCGAGGGGAAAAAAATTCTCCAATTTTCTCTCAGTTTCTCTGTGCGTATTTTTTCCTGGACATTTTGCGTGTCATCATGTGTCCACTCGTGCTTTTCAAGAGAAAAAAAATATATAGAAAAAAATCTTTTTCTATGTGAATGAATTGATACTGGGAAAAGCAACATTTCCTTTTTATTTTCTCCACCCTTTCAGTATCTTCAGATATTTCCACAAATATATCTAGATTTTTTTCGTAAACCATTACATAAAAAGGGTGTATTGTATAACTGAGATGATGTCAATGACAGTACTTCTCCCACACGAGATCTCCAAATATGCATGGAAGAATGCACTTGTTTTTTTTCGAGTGAGGAAAAAGTGTCCCTTGAGCACAAGTGGGAGACGTGATTGAAGTCGGTGTTTTGGCTTTCATGAGATATTCATCGATTCATCACCTTGGGCTTTTCCTTTATGTTACTTTCTCCATTTCTTTCTCTTTTCCTCTCTTATTTCTCCTACCTTGACAAATGGAGAAAAAAAACTTTATTTGCTTATTATAACAATTTCCCGTTGATTCCATTTTCTCCAAAGAAAATGTGATACTTTTGCATAATCACGACTTGCAACGCAACCGAGAAGACAAAAACAAGAGACATCCTTGAGGCATATATGAACTGTATCTCTGGAGAATAGAAACTGGAGAAAGAAAAACTGTAAAAACTAACTTTTTTCTTCTGTTTCTTCTTTTCACGCAAAACCACTCTTCCACCTTATACATGATAGACTTTGTCGCTTGGGAAGGGACAAAATCTAACAATTTATGAGAACCTTTTTTACCTTTGTACAATTTTTTTTTCTCAGGGTTTTCTCCGCTTTGGAAAAAGTTTTTTTCCACCTGGGATAATAAAGTAAAAGCTGGGTTTCCTTTGCGGCTAAAGGAAAATAAAATAAAAATCTTCATGGCTCACCCATCTTGACACTTTTTCCCGTAGAAAATTCAAATACAGATTTGACTTGAAACTGAAACCCTTTAGGGGAACCTAGCGAGGATATCGTTCATCAAAAGAGGAAAATGATTGTGACGACTTCCGCCACACCACCTCCATTCCTCAGAATGGGGAAGGTTTTCCTGTCTCCAAGTTTTATTTTTAGAAGCGGCTATGTACTAGTGATAACTGTGACAGGAACTGGAGACGACTATGGGGTGAAAGCGTAAAGAATAAATATGTGGATCGTTTAAATGTCATCATCGTCAGGGGATGAGCACCGGGGGGCAAATGAGTTGGCCTGAGAGCCAAAAAAAGTACAAAGTACAGGAATACAAAATTATAGATGTTGTATAAAAAGTGTGCCATGATGATCACATCAGATGACGATATAAAAAAGTGCTATGCACACTGCACAGTTTATCCAGGATTTTTTTATGCTCCAGAGACTCCAGCCATGAAAAGAATAAGAAGAGAAAACTGGGCCAGAAAATGTTCCCATTTTTTGCCTGTGAAAGCGAAACTCCCTAGTTTTATCTCTCGCCATCGATAATATCCTCTCACAAGAGGGAAATCAAAAAGACAAACTAGAGGCGGGAAATGTGAATCGAGAAAGTAAATACAAAACTTGTGGCGATGGAAAAAATGGATTGTTTTCTCGGATTTCAGTTGGAAAGCAGAATTTCTGCGTAATTTTCACATTTTCCGGCTGCACGACTTCCCACAAATAATTCTTTTTGGAAGAAGTGGGAGATAAAAAAAAGTTTTTTTTCTGTATTTTTTTTATTTAACAAAAACGAACGTCATGTTATACGCATCTGCACGCAAGAACGCATCTGGTAAACAGTGTGGAAAATTAGAACTTTTGTGTTATGTTTTCTCCGAAAAATAATAAAAGAACAGAGAGAAAAAATTGTAATCTGGAGGGAACAAAACATGAAAGAAAACATAATTTTTTCTCCTTTTCTCTCTCAACAAAAGGATTTCTCCCAAGTGAAAAAGCAGATTTACATTTAAGTCGTGTGTAAATGACAGAAGTGTATTTAGGAGAGAGAAAGTCAACAGAATTTTTTTCAAGTATTTTCTCCCATTTCCCACTTCATTTACGTCTCCTCTTTCCCTTCTGGAAAAGACAATGAATGGATATTTTACTAAAGTCATTCTACAAATGGAGAGTTTCTCTCCAGGAGGAGAAAGTCTTCATGTGCTAAATGCTTTCATATCTGAAAAATCTAGAGAAAAGGGTGAAGCTATTAAAGAGAAAAAGACTCACTTGAGAAATGAATGGGAGACAGTGCCTCGGTGAGCGATCAAGAGAGAAAGGATGCGTTCTCCAGAATTTTTAGAAGCACTTTCACATTTTTATTTGGAGAAAGGAACCTCAGCAAATTTTCTTGTTCAAGGGTTTTCAGGGTGTTCAAAGGTGGAGAAATAACAGATTATTCTTTACTTTCTCTAGAGGAAAGGCGCACAAAAGTGACACTGTAGGGGAGGCAAGGAGCTCTCTCCGGATTTCCGCTTTTTGTGTCTTTCTTCACAAAAAATAAACACAACTACACAGTTTTACAGGATCCTGATTTCCCGTTTTTGTCCAGAGATACTCAAAATGATCCACTTTTTCTTCAGCTAGTCAATAATCATGACTGGATTTAGGGGAAAAGTTTTCAATGTTTTTTTCTTCAAGTAGATACGAAAGTGATTGTCTTCCTGAACTAAACACGTTTTGACAGTGTGACACGCTGAGAAAGCTTTTACTTCGTGATATCCTTTCGTTTAAGAAATAAATCCGGAGAAAACACACCAGAAAAGATGGTGATGATGACTGTAGAAAATACTTTGGTGGAGATCGTCACGTGAGTCAAGTCTCAAATTATATGGTTGTCTTCTTTCACAAAATTATTCCCAGGTACAGAACGCGGGGAAAATATCTTCAACTTTCACCACACGCTTTTCTAGCGATCTGTATCTCTGTCGGGAATCCATTCGGAGGAGAGGTAATGGTGGCAGGAAAAAGTATCAAAAGTGACAATCACACTTTCACTTTGGAGAAAGCCAGTCTGAATTTTTTTAGTTTCTCCCAGTGAGGACTGGGAATGTTGCCATATTCTCTGGATGGATGGAGAACGTTGAAAGAAAGAAGGATAATGGGTGTCCGTTTGGAGAAAATATCCAGTTTTTTCCAGACAAACCACAACCTACTATATATTTTACCTCGTGACAATGTATATTTGTATCGTTTTGTTCTGTGTAAATAAATTACGATATAATATTACACATGTATTTTCTCCCTTTTCCTTTCTCCACTGGGATACAGAGGAAACAAAGGGAAAACAACAGTTTGCTTGTTTTCCTCTGGGAATTTCCTCTTTTATTTTATTCGATTCATGTGAGCAGGAGGTGAATGCAATCTCATCAGAGGAAATTTCCTTTTCTCTAGACGAAACTGCCAATATGACGAAATTCTTTTGGAAGAAAATAAAATCTGGAGAAAATTATTACAAGTAAATGACATACAAGTAACAATCCACTGTAGATGAAAATTTATAAGATTTTCTGTTTTTCTTGACAAGTTCCTAGAGAAAATTTTTCACCCATAAAAGTCACCACGGTTAAATCCTCTCATGTAAAAAGTTGTATCATGTGTCAAACCTCATAAAGCGAAAAACTTTCTCCGAAGTTCACTTTCTTTCTTTAGAAAAAAGGAAAACACTTGGACAATAGGAAGTACAAGTCTGTCAAAAAGTTTGTCTCTTGATATTTTGTATACGTGTAGGGACTCCAGAGAAGGCTAACTTGTCCAGAAAAAAACATTCAAAGAGAAAGCAACCCCTTTTTAAAAAAGTTCTCCGTCTCCAGTCACAATGAGAAGGAATACATGACAGGATTTTTTTTCGAAAAGAAGAGTTGTTAGCAGCACAAGAGAGTTGAAGAGATGCTCATCACATTCACATAGATATCCAAAAGGGGGTTGTTTAACTTTGTAATTTTTTTCCTAAATAACTTGTAACACCAGTGAGACTTGCAAAAGACACTTTATAACCAGTCCAGTCCAAAGCTGAACGAGAGGAGACACCTCACAACTTTCTAGAGGAAGAGGAATAGAAAAAGAAAGTTTTTTACAACTCCCCCATGCAATTTTCTCTTTTTCTGCAGCAGAACTCAAGCTTTTCCAGAATTTTCCAAAATATCCTTCCAATTTTGAAACTTTCACTTCCGCTACCCCAGCCTTGGTAATTTTCTCGAGGAAAAGTATTTTTTTAGGAATTTTTCTCTTTCAAGATGTTTTTATCCTGTCAAAAATAAATAAATAAATAGGGAAAATTTGTAAAATTTGTAAAAAACGAGAATATCGCAAAATCCTGTTTCTAGCTTTCTCTTTTTTAGTTATACATTGTAAATGTGATCATAGCTATCAAACAAGTATTGCTGAGCAAGTTTTGTTCTCGTTGAAAAAATATAATTTTCGTCCTTTCCCCACCGACCTAGTTCAAGAGGAAAAGACTCATGAATAATTCCGATTTTCTATAGTTCTCCCCTCCAACATGTATATTTTCTCCATGACTTTTTTCCCCACTTCCCCATTTTATTAGGAGGGAAGAGAGAGACAAAAAATAACTGGATTGAGTTGAGAGGAAAAAATTCGAGCTGTTTTCCCCCTCATAGAGCATAGGGAGAAAGTTTACAAAGAAAAAAGCTTGTGGTACTTTTTTTATTTGTCTTTTTCAGACTTATACCCTCCTTGTTTGTGTATTATGCAACTTTTATACGACACACATGTAGGCTTTATTTTTTATCCTATTTGTGCAACCAGATGGGTTTATTTTTCCCTCGTATTGGTTTTTTTGCCGCAGAGAGAAACAAAACCGTATGGAAAATTTCACCAAGATGAAGAAATGCAAGAGAGTTGAGGATGGGAAAACGGAGTAAAAATTTTGTAAACATGAAATGCAGTATTTACAGCTATTTTGCGCACATCCAAAAGATTTTTTTTCCCTAGAAAAAGATTTGGATGAGTATCTGGAAATGAGATGGGTATAATAAACAATGTCATATTCATAGTCAAATTTGCATTACTATATTAAACCCTAAGGGATGTGGATAGAGATATAAAAATATGCAATTTGCACTCCCACTTTCAATCTCATTTTCTCTTTGTTTTCCTTTTATTTCCTTATGAATATTTACTAATGAAAAAAACTTTCTCTTTGCTGCAACCCAGCTTATAGGGGAAAATGCAAGCAAATCTCCAAATGGGTAAATTCGTTTTCGCTTTAGTTATATGTATTAATTTACTCCTCTTGTTTCATTCCAGAAATTAATCATTCGAGCTTTCTCCTTTAGCTGTATTAACATTTACCTGGTATAATTCCAGAAAAAGCCTTTTAGCCAATTTTATCTCCATTTTCACCCAAATTCTCCACAAATCCAAACCGACAGTATTTCCAACTTGACAAGAGTATTTTTTTTGTTTTACTCAAAAAAGTTAATTACTTTTGTCTCTCCCCTTCTCACCTTTCCCTTTAAAAAAATTATTTACTACTTTTTGCCCTCAGGACTTGGCCTATTTTCTCATCAAAGTTGATCCAAAGTGAAAGGATGTCTACTTTAATTTATCATTTAATCCAATACAACCTGCATTTTCTTTTCGCTCCACATCTTCCCAAAACCCAGATGCACTGATCTCTACTGGGATTGACTTTATATCTGTAAAAGATTTCAGGAGAAAAAGAGATTTTATTTGGACCAACCCCCTCTATAAAATTTGTTTTAGGGATTGAAAACTTTATAAATTTTTTATAGAGGAAACTAAAACCCCATCCTTTTCCAACCCACACACGCAGCCTTTTTTCCCAAAGCACAACCCACGTTTGTAATTCCCAACAGCTGGAAAATTCTAAGGAAAAAAAGTTATACTTTGACTTCCTTCCTTTACGGCTGCTAGAATCAAAGGTGTTTTTATTCCCCATTTTGATTTCATTTGGTGAAAGGAAAAAGGCTTTAATCCCGTTACAACACACGTAATAGATTATACATTACTTCAAGTCTCAGCGTTTTTCCAGGAATCAAAGAGGAATTCGTGGGGAAAATATGTGAAAAGATAAAAAAAATAAGAGAAAATGCAGTTTCTCCTTCAGAAAAAAACATAATATCCAACCTAGATATTTTTTGACACTCGGTGTTCCTCACAATATGTGTGATGGAAGCTCCATATGGAGGAAAAGATTTTAAAGGAATATATTTTTATCCCGGATATTGTTAACTATGTTCCACTGGAGAACGCAACACCAGCCTGATGATCTGCTCAAGAGAGAAAAGGAGATCAAGCGTCTGATTAACTTTGAGCGAACACCAGTCCACCAGCTGCTCAAGCTTTTGTAGCTTCACTAGTTACTGGAAAATTCTCGAGGGAAATCTTGTCAAAATTCGGATTTACCCTCGAAATCTCTATATATTTTCATGGAGAAAAAAGTGGAGAAAATATCAAAGATATACATACACATTTCCAGAAAATTTATATCTTTCCCTGTCTACGTCGGACTTTGACCAGAGAAGAAGAAAAAAACAAGGTTACCAATCCAGATGTACCTTTTTCCCGGCACGAGCCCAGAATTTTCTTCCTTCTATGCAGAGTCCCTCATTATAAATGGCTCACGTCTCACTTCACAAAGGAAACTGGGTGGCTGTTTCGGCTTTTTTCCTCCAGGTTTCCTGATACTCCTTAATGGGAATAATTTGCAAGGAAAGGATGATACCGATGCAGGCCAGGATGGAGAAGAATATTAATGAGTTTTTCTCTCCAGGCGATTTTTTTCCACAGGATGATAAGGATAGAAGAACATTTATAGAAAATGGGGAAAATACGGAAAAGAGGAAAAATCGAACGTGAATGGTAATCGATTTTTTTCTTCTTTCAAGCCGCTTCTGGGGTGACTCAGCTCATTGAGTAAAACGAGAGCTTAATTGTCTCCGACGAGAATGCTTTGTTGAATATGGGGTGATGATGACGGTGATGATAATGATAATGAGAGTCCAAAGTGAAGAGATAATTGGACTCGCTGATTGTATCTCTCTGTCTTTTTAGAGTTGACTTTAATTTGATTCCTTCATTGAGCAACACTCTACAATGGTCACGGACCCTGCTGCTCTTTTGTTTTTGGAGAAAGAACTTGTCCCTTTGTGTACTCGTCTCTTTCACTTTCTCCTCTTTAAGAGGACACGGGAGTGTTCCTTTACAGAATATATATTTTTCAATGGGAGATGCTGAAACACAAAATGATTTTGTGTGAGGAGATGTGATTAATGAACAAAGTCGTTACTTGTTACGACCCTGGAAGGACGAGGAGAGAATGGGAATGATAATCGAGACAGGGTCTCTTCAACCCTTTAAGAAACTTGGAAAAGTTGCCAGAATTACTCAATGAATGGGACGAGAATGTTGAATGCATACTTTTTTAAAAGGAAATATGGAGTATTTCACAAAATCGACTACGTTTGTAGATGAATGTGTGGCGCGGAGCTGGTTCCAAGCTCAACTGCTTGAGTCAACTCGCCCACCATGGGTATTATATTGAGAACGGAAGGCAAAAAGCAGAAGGGAGAAAAGCTCTGGAAGCTGAGTACGCTGGGGCGACAAGGAAAGTCGGAAAAATATATGGATATCGGTGCGTTAGGGTGTATGAAAATGGGAACTAACTTGTCAGAGGACAAGTTTATATGTGTAAACTTGTTAGGATGAAGTGCAATACGTAAAAATTGGGTAATGGAAAATTACATGGGAAACTGCTTTTGACAAAAATTAAATTGGAATTTTTGTATTTTTTGTAAACTTGTAAATATTGTTTTCTAAAATTCTGTCAGGTTATCAGATAGATATGTAAGTTGTGACAGGAGTGACTGAAGGTGTAAATTTAATGTAAATTCGTAAAATGGAGAATATTCCGTGTGCAAAATACGTGAAGCTTTTCACTGCAGTTTTTTTCCAGTCGTTTTTTTCCCTTTCCTTCATGAAATTTAACCTTGGTCTTCACTCCCCGCCATCATGAATATTTAATGATGCAATAAGGAACGTCACTGACACCGAAATGGGATTGCAGGGAAGAGTGCAAGTTTCGTCTAGCCTTTAGTCAGATTATTCATACTAATAAAATCTGGAATACAACTCTTGGCGAAAAAAAACTTTATGTGCTTTTCCAAATTCACGCTAATGCCATGCATCTCATTCGAGACAAAAGTGAAGGGAAAATCCCGACAAGGACAGAAGAAGAAAATTTAATAATAAAAAATTCCGTGTGAATAATATTTATTCATGACAGTAGTCTCTCTCTCTTAGGATGTTATATACAGACAGAAAAAAAATGATAAAAATGTTTCACATCTTTTCAAGCCCATATCCCACAATATCATAATATGCACACGAATTTTATAAACATAATCTCGTTAAAATGTCCTGGTGAATAGGGAAGATCTCAAAAATTGCATATTTTTCTTCTCTCCCACCTTTTATTCCAGGAGGTGAATCCTAAACTCGTATTAATGTACCGTCCAAGCTCCATCCATTGAAAGAGCAGCGCCAGTAAGTTGGGTGGCAGCGTCTGAACTTAGAAAAACTGCAAACGCTCCTAACTCCTGAGGCTTGACGAACTCTCCACTGGGCTGCTTTTCCAAAAGCAGTTCCATCGATGCTGCTTCAAAAGAGATGCCTTTATCTTTGGAGATTTTTTCAATTTGCTTTTTCACCAGTGGAGTGAGTACCCACCCGGGGCAAATACAATTACTAGTGACGCCGGTGCCGGCTGCTTCTAAAGCGACACTTTTGGAAAATCCAATAACTCCATGTTTCGAGGCGACATATGCAGTTTTATTTTTTGAAGCGACTTTCCCATGCGCACTCGCTATGTGAATCAGCCTCCCCCATTTTCTCTCGTACATTTGCGGGATTACCGTTCTCGTGAGGTGGTAAGGAGCGCTAAGATTTACGGCTAATAGCCAGTTCCACTTTTCAGGAGGAAAGTTTTCCACTGGAGAGGTGAACTGGACGCCGGCGTTGTTTACGAGAATATCAACTTTTCCAAGTTCCTGCGTAGCCAGCTCAATAAGCCCTTTGCATTGAACAGGATCCGCTAAATCGGCAGAGGAATATGAAACCTTGTCCTTGGACATGGAGCTCAGCTCAGATTTCAAGTTGGCTACTTGAGATTCCGGCTCTAGCCCGTGGAGAAGGACGCGACAACCGGCTTTCGCGAATTCAGTAGCGATACCCCATCCAATCCCACTTGTACTTCCGGTCACCACCACACTCTTGCCGCGGAGTGTTTGTAGCCAACTCATGTTCACCAGAATGTCAATCAGGCTGGAATGAAGAAGAATAAATAAACAAGATAAAATGTTGGTTCTTGTGTACAAAATGTATCCTCTTCAGCCGACTCCTAGGAACCCCATAAATTTCCAGATTAATTTAACTCGAATCAGATAACCACCCTCAAAAGAGACATCAAACCTTACAGCTGAAGGGAATGTAAATTGTAAGTGTGATGTAAATGAGAAAATGAGAAAGTGCCAACTCACCAGAAAATATGCAGAGAAAAAACCAACTCCTTGTTCACTTTTTGAATGGGACTTTTAGCTCTCTCTCCTTGTGAGACGGAGGTGACTGATAAGAAACTCTGGTGAAATGCTTTTTATGCAAAACTCCTCTCAACAGCACCCCACATGGGAGGAACAAGTCAAGTAGTTATACGTCACTTACTCCAAGAGAGAGCGACGAGAGAGAAATGAGAGAAAAAACAATACTGTGGTGGTGGTGATATCCTTTCTAAAATATACACACACAAGTGGTCAGAGTAATCCTTTGCCTTTGGATAATTACACAAGAGGACTGGCAGAAGTGGAGTCACGCCATGGGACAACTGTACGTTTCTTATCAGCCCCGTCATCTCAAGTTTCACAATCGTCAGCACATTTTAAGAAATGTATGGAGAGGTGAGGGAAATCCTCACAATTAAAAATGCACAAGTAAACAGTGCACAATAGGATAGACAAAAGTCACTTTGACAGCTTGTTCTTGCTCCTTAACAACATATTTACTACAGTCTTCTTCCATTATGAGGATATTGCAGAAGGTAAAGGAAAACCTTCTATGTCAAGATGACAGGATGATAATGATAAACACACGCACTTTAATAATCTCTCAGATAAAATGATAATGTAGACTGACTAGAAAGTGAGAGAGGATAAAATGGCATGTAATAATATTATCTTGTTACAATGATGTGTATATCCTCTTATTGGAAATTCAATATGGTCTAGTCAAGTAGTCAATGTGGGTATTGGAATAACAAGAAAAATGAATTGAGAGGAATATGTTTGTGTATATATGAAAAATTGAAAGTGTCTCGTTGGCCCATGTGTGCTTGCAGAGATCCGCATTTTCAGGTAGAGGCAGCAAAAGACAAGAAAAACATACAGAGAATATTGGATATGTATATATCAACATTTGAGAAGGATAATGGAGCGGTTCACATATCCCGTAAGTATATCAAGGTGGGTGGTGCTTTTCCAATAGCTTAACGTTATGGTATACCTATGTACAAACATACACTGAGGAAATTTAAGTCTAGGTGGGAGGGAGGGGGGCAATTTAACGATTTTTTTGAATACCGTAATATTCGAACCCTCCCTTAAAATAGATTCCTCACTAGTGCATAATGTATTACAAGTACAGGATATATTTGTTCAGTGCGTTGAATAACGAGCCACGTGTTTCTCTCTCCTTTACCTTCTCACCAACTGGTGCACTAACATATTGCTCTGAAAGAGAATGTTAGATGAGGTGGAGAAGAAAAAAGGGTGTATAATATGCTGGAATAACAGAGTGAGAGGGGATAAGCATTACGGTAATAATCTCTTTACGAGCTATTGTGTGGTTCAAGGTTTTCCAGCTTGGAAACAGGGACATTGGATTTAAGCAAATGGAATATTATTCTGCGAAATGAGCTCATACATGGAGAAACAGATATGTAATACATGCTAACCATATAGTAAGCCAGGTGTTGCCATCCTGATGGATGAGATATGGAGAGAGGATCAAGGAATCGAGATTTTTTGTACCATTTGCCCACGACATGGGTCACATTCTTCTCTTTGATCTTTGTACAATAGGGAAATCCTTGATGCTGGAGAACTTTAGGAGATTTTCCTCTCTGGAAAACACACTCTTGGATCGTTTACAGAATTCGTGAATGGTATCGATAAAAAAGAATGTTTTTCTTACAAGAGTTCAAATCTCTAGAGAGGATTTTATGTTGGGAGAAAAATGCAAATCCAAATTTTGTATCCTTCAGTTCATCTTTCAACTCCAAATCTGATGATTTAGCTTGTCTCGTAAAGAATACAAAAGGAAAGAAAATATATCAGATTATCTCCTGTGAGTAGATCTACTTTGGAAACTGGGAGAGATGCAACAAGCTGGAGAATAAAAAAACTTTTCTGGACTTTTCATTTATTGTATATTATACAGAGGCTAGAAAATTCTTAGAAATCTCGGTAGCAATGTTAGGAGATCAAAATTTATTCTAGATTTTTATCTACTTGTGCTATCCTGAAAACTTTTTTCTAATGGACTACAAGGTTGTTGAATTAGAGATAAAAATTGAATACATCAAAACCATTCTTATCTTCTTATTCACAATTTTTCAGTCGAGATATTCACCTTTTCATTTTCACAATCCTAGACTTTTTCGTACAACCTTTTTAAATGGAAAAGAATATTATCTTTAAAAAATCCATTTTGCTGGAAAAATAAATTCTTCTACAAAAAACCCCCGACTGGAGACTAAAGAGTATTTCAGCTCCAGCCGGAAACAAAACTCATCCATACAATTTCAACGTACGCCACGCAATCCTCTTTTCCTTTTTTTGCATGCAAAACCCATTACCAAAAAAAGTATTACATATCCTTTGAAAAATTACAGAAACTTAAACAAAGTTTCCACATTTGAAGCCTTAGTTCCCTTTGAAAATATACAAAGTTTCTTTTCATTTTCAAAGAAAAAAATATATAACTTGTGCTGACAAAGGATATTTTTTTAAGAAAAAAAGGATCCTTGTTATTTCCCAAGTTTTTTCTCAGAATGGTGAAAGAGGAGACGAGATGAGAAATGAAAAGTAAACTTAAAAAGTAGCATAAGGTAGTGGGGAAAGCACTTCCTGGAAAATATCTTCTTCTCTTCCTCCACTCTTACATTTTACATCATTTTCTTCTCCTTGAGGAGGAAAAAAGAGTTTGCATGGAATCTTGATCCGTGCCGGCATCATCATTGACATTAGTTTTCCATGTCGGGCTCCCTAAATTGCTTCCGTGAACCGTAAAAAAATAAAAAGTTTCTTATGCACAGCCCAAAAGGCAAAACCTGCCACGCATGATGTGGCTGGTAACGCAGAAGCACGCAAAAAAATAAGAGACAAGAATGTATTTTTTTTCAAGTGCTATCATTCATTCTATCATGTTTCCGACGTGAAACTTTTTTCCCGTCAAGGTGGGTAGTTTGCTTTTCTGAAAGAAAAGAAAACAGAAAAGGAGAAATGGGCTAGTTTAATGTGGAGAGAAGGTCAACGAACGAACGACAAGCTGAAGGTTTTTTTTATATCATGAAAAGTATTATTTCGTAATGGCACTTGTTTTTCGACAAGTACGAATATAACTTGCAAGTATCCGGAGGGGGGCGATATTTAAAGAAGAAGACAAACTAGTAAAAGATCCCCAGTACAGAGATATGTTCCTTTGTAAATATCGATTAAAGGTTGTAACCACTTTAAAGAGTAAAGCGTCATTGATGACCACCCACGTTGAAATTTGAACTGACCTACCTGCCCCCAATAGAGATTTATTTGTAGTGCAGACAAAATGCAAGTCGTATTGATATTTATACGAGTGAATTGTTCTATAAAAAAGGGTGAAAACCTATGTCCTTCTAATAACTCAAGTGGTTTCCGGTTGCCTACCCCAAATTCATTCCTACTGACAAAAAACCTCCCATTCCACTTGGTGGAAAGATCTGTGAAATAGTTAGTCTCGGTGAGAGTTTGAAAGCTACTGATAAAGTTTTCCAGCTACATTCCAACTCTTTCCTGGTATGTTTACTCCCTAAAGCGAACATACACAAGAAAGTATATCCCCTTGTTTGATTGCACATGCACCATAAAACGGAGAAAGAGGAGAAAGCTCTTGTAAACAAGTCAGTAAGGATGTATATATATCTTTCTAGTTTCTGGAATGTGAAAGGGTTTATGCATGACTTCCCATTTACAGTGCTTTGCTTACTCGACAAAAAGGACGTGGAGTACACATACAAACGTAAACAAGTTTCCCTCAACGACAAAGTCATATTGTTGGTCTCTTCTTTCCTAAGGAAATATAAAACGTTGAGAAGTGATCCTTTCGTATGTCGTAAATTTGTGGTCAACTTGTATCCAATTCGAGGTCCAATTTCAAGCAATCTTTTGAACTAGTATGAGGCTATATAGAATGATATATGTATTTTTAAAGCCTCTCCTTCTTAAACTAGGCTAGATCCGGCTTCCAAGTTTGAGATTAAAATTGAGTTTTAATTTTTTTTAGATTCTTGCACATACTCTCTTTTGAATTTATTTCAAATCCTACATTTTTGTCCCTCCTCGTTTGCGTCGCAGTTTTTCCTCGGGAAAATAGAAAATCTTTAATGCGTTTTTCATCGACGTTCCCTAACTCAGTTTTTTCTTTTTCTTTAAACGCGCGTATGTTTAATCCGTGTGTAAAAATAGGATATTCCTCAAATAGTCTTACTCCAGTCCATGCAAATGTATGTTATCCAGAATGTTTAAGAATGTATATGATCAATACTGAAGTGTGGGTCTAAACTACACTGAAACGTTTTTCGGTTGGAGGGAGAAAAAGGGAGAAAATCGCATTATGTAAAAATAACAACTTTCCCGTTGACGTTAACGAGACTAATCCATTAAAATAAGCGGATTCCCTTTTTCAGAAAATGGAATTGATGAGGACAGTCGAGGAATTTTATTGATTTGCACTTTTTAAATTCTCATTTTTCCCTTCTCCCTCAGTCACTTTTACTCATGTAAGTCATACGAGGAGGGTGATGCTTCAAAGGAAATTTACGCAATTTCCAAAGAAAACTATAACTAAGAATGTAACAAATCTTTTTTGAAACAGGTTTTTCCTTCCTTCTCCCTCAGTCACTTTTACTCATGTAAGTCATACGAGGAGGGTGATGCTTCAAAGGAAATTTACGCAATTTCCAAAGAAAACTATAACTAAGAATGTAACAAATCTTTTTTCAAACAGGTTTTTCCTAAAAAAAAAAGGTTTTAAAAAATATTGGATAAAATGAAAATGGCTATTTTCTCTTAAAAAAAATACTTGGTAAAAGTTCTCCATCCATTTCATCTTCTCTGATGTGCCCATCAAATCAAAAATCTCCTTTCTCTTTAATAATATAGCTTTCTCCAAAGTGAAAGTTGGAAAGTCAAAAGNTCAAATCAAAAATCTCCTTTCTCTTTAATAATATAGCTTTCTCCAAAGTGAAAGTTGGAAAGTCAAAAGTCAAATAAAAGCAGTGGCAGATGTGTACATCGTATTCATTCAGTTCTTTGGCTTAAAAACGTTCAGCTTTTCCCCATTTAGGTTTTGTTTTGCAAAATGAGAAAACATTTTAGGATTTGTTTTCCTAAAATAGCAAAAAAATCGCGACTGGTTCAACTTTCTTTTTTGGCTCCATCAAATACCCTCATGCTTTTATACCATTCCTCTATTTCTTCCAGTCTTGTATTTTCACAAGTGAACTAGTTGATTTGATGTGTTTACAATAAAAAAGAAAGCCTTGAGCATTCAAGCTTCATTTTTTGTTGAGTTTCATTTCATCATTGGGAATATCTTTGGGTGGGCATTTCACATTCAATTTTCTTCTTTGCCATTCATTCTTCCAGAGATTTGGAGAACAGCTTTGATTTTCTTTATTTTTTTTGTGTGCAACCGAAATTTGTTTTGGTAAAGCTTTTAGACTCTGATGATCCATCTGGAAAATCCTTTTCATTTCCTTTTTCCTTTCACACAAGTTGCTCAAAAGTGAAAGGTTTCTTTTCCTCGAGGGGAGGCTAATGGAGTGGGAAATTAAAATGAGATGAGAGAGATTTCTGATATTTGCTTACTACAAAATCCACAGGAAATGCAGATCAAGATTATCCAAATGAATATATGTAGGAAAAGGTTGATAAGAAGTGAATCAAAATTCTTTATAATGTTTTAATTCCACCTTTCCAGAATACCGATGAACTAGATATTCATTTTAATGCTATTTCTACAAAGAATGCGTAATTACCTGGCTTTCATGAAAGACCAGCAATGGCGAGCTTTTGGGAAAAGGGTGGGAAAATTTGCATAGTTTTTTGAACACCAAACAAAACTTTTTTTGACGAATATTGTTATCACAATCAGATTCTAGGAAAAAATATTTCACGCTTTTCACATCCTCTCTCTCCCTTTGTTAGTTTTTGTACGACTGGAACATGGTTGTATGGTTGGGTGAAGATGTGTTCTGGAATTTAAGGATTTTCCAGCTTTTGTTTGTGTGTGTGTGTGGGAGAGATGCGTGTGTGAAGGGTTGGTGGGTTAGTGGCACGAAAGTAAAATACTAATTAGAACAGACCTTGCTCTCATGAATCTCATAAATCTCTAGTGTAATATTGTATTCTCAAGAAGGACCCAAACTCTCTGGAAAGAATGTATCCTCAGTGTGGATGTAGTGTGGATAGTTTGGAAATGGGAATTCCAGAGTTTTTTCTCAAAAGTCTGCTTCCGTGTCACGTCTTGTTTATTCGTTACCTAGTGGAAGTATGGATGAGAGAGGGAAATCATTAGTGTCAAAGGGGGTCTAAAGAGAGGAAGAGGATTTGATAAGGGCTGGAACTGGTTGTCAACTTTTTAACGTAAACTTTATGTAAAAGGATGAAATCAGAGATTTTCCAGTAGCTGGGAAAAGCTAGTTGGGAGTAAAGTCTACTTTAGTAATTGAGATAGAAGTTAAAAATTTGCTGAGGTAACCACTTCTTGAAAATGAAATGGAAGATTTTTTTTAGACTCACATTTCATTTCAACCGACCTTCAGTTGACCTGAGATTTGTCATTTTTACTGCAAAACTACCTCACAAATCCAAAATGGATTTCCGAATTACTTTCTTCGTTCTCGCTTCTTTGACCTCACTAGAATCCGTCCTCTGTACAATAAAACGAACCCGATCTGCTTCCACCTTTATTGTTGGCGGAAGTCCCGCCACTCCAAATGAGTTTCCTTGGCTAGTGTACATAAACTTTAGGTCAAACTTTTGCGGTGGGGCTCTTATAAACTTGGTAAATTGCACTTGCTCAAATGACAACTGACAACTAGTGTACTTCAAATACATTCAATTAAAGTTCCACCGTGTTTTATAAGGATCTTGTCCTAACTGCAGCACACTGCCTCCTTGGTGTAGATTCTGTTAAAAGGATCACCATTCACGCTGGCGAACACGACCTTGAAAAGGAAGAGGGAATGGAGCAAAACAGTACCGTAATGGCTTTCAAATGTCATGAGAATTACGACAAGTACACAGTCATTATCATTGCGCATTCTTATCGCATTTAGCTTAGTTTTAATTTTTGTGTTTAATCCTTTTACAACAAAAGGATAGAGCATTATAATGACCTTGCACTGATCAGACTCACAAAAAGTTTCACTCCGACGACAGCTGTCAAGCCGATACTCTTGCCTGACAGTAATTTCAACGTGGATCCCGACGGTAACCTCAAGAATTTCTTGATAACCTATATATTTTTATTAAAATTATCACTAACTTCTCGGATCTAATATCTGCCACTCAGCTGGTGGAACCGGAATAGTTGCCGGATGGGGAACCACTGCATATAGGAATCAGGCAGGGTCTTCAATCCTTCTAAAGGTGACCCTACCTTTCGTTCCCTATGACGTGTGCCGACGAGCCTACAGCTTTGCTAGTGTTAACTTAACAAGAAACCAGTTTTGCGCTGGAGAAATGGGAAAAGATTCCTGTCTTGGGGATTCCGGTGGACCTTTCATTTGTTCCCGATATCCTAACACGGTTTGTGGCATTGTATCATTTGGCGTGGACTGTGCAAAAGAGGATTTTCCAGGCGTGTACGTCAACGTGTCCTCATATGTGGATTGGATTACTCAAAATAGGAATTTTGATAAAACGACATTGTGTTACAATCCAAATCCACCTCCAAACTCTATATCGCCTTGTCTGGATGGAGAGGTGTTTCAAACTTTTTTAGTTTCATTTACAATTTTAATGATGACCCCACTTTGGTCTTGAGCAATCTTGAGAAAAACGTATTGATTTGTTTGGTTGACATTGTTGACAATAAATACAAAACTGAGCAAATACTAGTGTCAGTTGAGATTAAAATCTAATACATTATCAATTTGTTATAGTTAACTATCCTCACATCAGGTCATTCACATTTTCTCTCATATGACACGAAATTGTCAATGTCAAGTAGGCAAACAGCTGATTACAGATAAAAATGTATCATTTGTGACGATACATTTCATCCAAAATGCATTTAAAAAAGATCTTAAGATTTCCAACGGAATACACCATTCAATTCCCAAGAATTCTCTTATTCCAACAACGCCTTCACGAAAAACTCAAATTTCCTTTCAAGCTATAAAAAAGCTTCCTTTTTTGCTTCAAAACTCTTGAATAGATTTAATCCCAAAAATTCCGGCAAGCTCATTTCCATTTTTGCATATGGGCTTCTTTTTTTCGTGGAAACCTCCCATTCAAAAAGAGAAACTAGCATCCTGCAAGAATACAAAATTAGGAAAGGCTTCACTCAACCTTCGTCGGGGTTCCTTCATCTGGAAAAAATGTTCTTAGGGGAGGGGTATACATATATATGTACCTCCCCTTTCAAACGTGTAGCTTTGTGTACATTTCTCTCAAATATATTGTGCAGGTGGCGGAAGACCAGCTTACTCAACACTCCCATCCCTTGTGTGTCCCACTCAAGAGGAGAAAAAAGTGGGGAAGTGATGAAAGAAGCAAGGGAGAAAAAATCAAGAGAGAGAATTTTTTTATGCAAGAAATTCTTTTTCTTCTCAAGAAAGGAAAAAGGAAATACATATTTATATGCACATACATTATTACTCTGTATGCTTGTTCATGTGGATGGCTACGTGTTTCTTGATGTGTCAGGAGAATGTCGGATGAAGAGGAAAGGAATCAAGCTTGGCCTAGCTTGGGCGCGGGAGCGGTGGAGGGAAAGGAATTTTTGCTTTGCTCGCTGATTTTCTCATGATAACGCCACTGATCCCTTTTTCTTCAAAGAACGTTTCTCCTCGGCTTTCTGGCTTTTATCAACAAAAAATGATGAAATGTTTGTAGGGATGCTTGCTCAAGGGAGGAATGCTTTTAAACAAAGTTATCTTTCACAGTATTAGCTGATATGTTTGGTGAAAGAGCTTTGAGAAAAATGTTTCCAAGTGGGAATGGAATTTTCCTCACAAGTGAAAGTTAAAGGGTTTAATTTACTTTACGACTTAAGTGAGGAAGAGAAAGTGGGATTTTGGTTTTTATATCTTGCTACACCAAATATATTCAATTCTGTTCAATCAAAATTAATAACTTTTTTTGCGTCCAAATCTTCAACAATCTTTGGTCTTCCAGAAAAAAGTTATAATTGAAGTTATAAGAAAAAATATTTGTAGGCTTTATTCTACACACATCCCTATTTTTTTAAAAGATAGGGGCTGATAAATAATTTGCATCCAACCTGTAGCCACGTTTGTATATATTCACTTATGCCTAGACTTAGGATTTTTAGGACATTGAAACACTAAAAATAGGACAAAAGGACACAAAAATGACAAAATAGGACATGAAAATATGACATAAAAAGTTGATTTTTTCGAGTTTCTAGCACAAATTTTTGAAATATTAAAGCATCATAAGTCATATTTTTAGCTGTTAAGTGTGTCAGAACTCTGATTTTAACCAATAATGCAAATATAGGGAAAATTTAAGCGAATTTTTTCCATCAATTTTAAATGCAAACTTGAGCTGATGACTTATTTCAAGGGATGCAAAAAAAATTGGAAAATAGGACAAAAATAAGGCAAAAACTCAAAATATGACATGTCCTAGGACTTTTGCCTATCGACATGTCTTTATACAAATCGCTTACATACCAAGTCTCACAGCATGTAGTCT
>JAHZNA010000735.1:0-25564 GCA_027743935.1 Sinodicranocentrus sp. ZH6 | reverse complement strand
AAAAAAACTACCCACCATCTCCACATACTGTGGAAGGTACTGCAAACACAAACCAAACCGAAAATCCGTTTTTACTAGAAAGATTAGACTGTTCACTGTGCAGCAGTGAGCAGTATATACAAAAATTTCATGTTATTTTAACTTTTTTTAAAAACAGGACTACGAGCTGCTAATAAAAATTTACAACGAATATCGGTGTACGAATGCTGTAATAATTCAGACGGAGGACTGGATGCTCTATTTCACAAAAATTGTCTTCATCTAGTCATAAAGGGGGTGGATCCAGAAATAGGTGCAAAATGTTTAACAAAATGTGGACGTTTGGGAAATCCTCACCGCAAGGAACAAGTAACAGCGGTGGTCCAAGAACCAAGGAATCTTTAAGTGAGGATTTGCACAATGAAGTCCACATAGCGGCGCCGGCCGCAAGGTTAACGTATCACTTGCGAACCAGCTTGGAGAGAATGGACAAAGCTGAGCGGCTTACCTAACTTTAACGGTACCAGTCTTAAAATTACAATTTTATATGGCTAGTTAAAAGTTTTATTTGGGTATATCTTCATTTGCTGTGATTTTTTCAGGTGGAACATGCTTGATCAACTCTGTTCAAAGCTCAACTTTGTGCGAGTACCTTCTTGTTCATGGCGCTAATGTGAATGCTCAAGATATTCAGCTAAAGGCTGCTCTACATTATGCTATACAAGAACATCGGTTTGATACGACGAAACTTCTAATTGCACATGGAGCAGATCCATTCCTTAAAAATAGATACGGGGATGATGCTCTACAGACTTCATGCTTGAAAGGGGCAACCACAATATTTCATTATTTGTTGGAAATGATACCTGCCTACACCAGAGAGCGAAAAGCTGAGATGCATGAGTTAATGGGATCAACATTCTTGGATGAGCATCACGATATTCAAATGGCTTTACATTTTTGGAAGAAGGCTATTGAAATACGGTATGATCCAACAGAAGAAATACCTGATATCCCCAAAAAACCACTCGGCTACACACCGCTCTATGCGAAAATTCATAACCACGAAGGTAAAAATATACGGGCAAGGAGTATATCAATATGAATGTAGATGTTACATTGATACCAGTGTGTCCATTACGCAAAATATGTTTGTTCTCAACAGGCATGGAATTTGAAGTCGCTGAGTTCAACACGCGCGAAGATTTAGAAAACATTGCTACGGACTTCGAGTTGATGAGAGTGAACAGTTTGTTAATAGCTGAAAGAATTTTAGGCCTGTGTCATAAGGACGTAATTTTTAGAATTATGTACCGAGGTGCAGCTTATGCAGACTCATCGCAATATTTAATGTGCATCCACCTTTGGCGTTATGCTCTACAGTTGAGAATTCAAAAAGACTCTTTGCTTTATGGGGATACGTGCTTTACTGCTCTTGCGTTGGTACGACTAATTCCGTAGCATGAGCATGTATTATTAATTTTCTCTAATACAAAGAACCGAACGGTTACTTCATTTACATGCTTAATTTTCAGATTCGTTTGTACCTTGATTTGGATCGTAATCGAGATTTAGACCGAAATGCTGCCAATCACCCATTGCATGTTGAAGATCTAATGGGTACTTTTCAACTATTGGTTGACCAATTTCCTAGTTCTGCACAATTGGTGAAAATTAGGCCGGTTTTTAAAAGACAACAGGAATGCTTCGATAGGTACTCACTCGTTATCACTGATAACTTATCACCACATGTTCAAAAACTCAATTAAAAACTTTGAAAAACATTTTTTGTTAAATATTTTTTTAGATGTTTAAGATGTTGCACACATTTATTGTACCTTTTGCTGAGAGCTCCTAATAAAACTAAGGATGAAAGTCTGCAGTTACGTAAAGTAAGATGTTTTTACAGTAATCGAAAGATGTAAATGACAGTTTCACAGGCTAAGTATAATACTATCATTTGTTTTATGTTACAGATGACGGAGAAATTAGTCAGATATAGACTTCGGATGTGTGGAACTGGAGATTCACTGCTGCATATGGCTGTTAGCAAAAGCAACGTTGTTCGAAGCCATTTCTTTGTTGATGACCATCAGGTATATACTCTAATTAGCGTTACATTACAGTGTGCATTACATTCCTAATATGTGCAACGCAACTTTAAAGCTATTAATTTTTTTGCAAGGTTTATGTCTTTCCATCATATGATGTTGCGAAGTACCTTATTGAATGTGGAGCCAACGTAAATGAAGTCAATGATAACAGGGCTACCCCTCTTCATGTAGTTGTATCAAATGAAAACTTTAATCCTCAGGTAATAATGACAACCTTAAAGAAACTAACTTTACAGAGAAGAACTACTATGTAAATTCAAGTTAATATGATATGCTTTCAAATTCTCTAGATTGTGGAGTTGCTACTCGAGAATGGTGCTCATTTAGACCAATTGGATCAACAAAATCAAAGTCCTTTAATTATTCTCCAAAATAAAAAACAATTAGCTGGCCTAGGACTTCTTCCCTTAGAGCATGTTTCTTTAAAGTGCATTGCTGCAAGGGCTGTATGCAAATACGGAATACCTTACGGAGTAGGAGATTTGCCTAGAGAATTAAGGCACTTCATTGAACTGCACAGGCCAACCAAGAAGCTAACCTCGGACGAACAAGATGGTGGTAGTTCCAGAAGTCGTGGAAGTCGTGGGAGTAGAGTCTAAAGCTTAAAAACTGCAGCATTGTTGTTTGCTGATCGTTCGATAGAAAATTTATTGTTAGCTATTTACGAAATTCACGTTCATTCATATTCAAGTAGTGCTCAAAAGAGTTCAATTCTACTCACCAGAACTTCATCAGAAATGAATCTCTATTCATTTTCTAATAACTGATATAAGCCGTTTGACTGATTCATTGTAGTACTAATTTTACTACGGCAGCTGCACGTTTTAAGTAATGATAAAAACTTCCGATTTTCGAACTTGAATATGTTCCCGAATTTTTTTAAACAACAAGTTCCTGTACATCGACACGGGATGCCAAGTATAAGTATATATATATATATACATATTATATAGGTAATTACATTGTTGTATATTACAGCATCGAAAAAAACACAGTATGAGACAGTATTGTGATAATGTAAAGTAGGAGCCTTTTAGAATAGACAACCTTTTAGTATATTAGTATGTCACATTAGTTCACAGTTTATGTCAACATGTGGAATGTTCGATTATTATGAAACAAAATGTATTTTTCCTATATGAGATTCTGTTGCTTTTTGCTATCGCTGGAAACTCTATTTTATCCTGCAACAAACCTTGTCTCTTAATATGGAAAAATTGCAGAACATAATATTTCAGTTTATAATAGTTATGTATACATACAAAACTGAGCGACTTTTATCAATGATATGTCGTTAAAATTATCATATAAATGTGAGCAACACGAAATAATATTCAATTATAAGCACGTCCTGTGAATAATTCGATAACTTAGCAGTATGTTTTTTGAAGATTGATGAATTCATAACAGTATAAATTTGGTTGTACCTTTTACATTGATAAAAATGTGCAAGTGCTTTATAAAGTTAGTTGTTGCGTCGCGTCGCTTTATCACTTAAAAACATATAGTCTGTACTCTATCGGTATCGCACATAAGCGTTTTTCTTAAAGACTTTTAAAATATGCCTATATACAGGTGAAGCGCTCTGGATCTACAATATCATGTATTATTAATTTTTAGTATTTAGACTATGGCAGACACGCTCGTGTAAAAAATGCCAATATCTCTTAAGCAATCTAATCTCCGCTAAATGTTCTTATGAACATCAAGCAAATGTAACGCATGAACTGATAATTTAAATTATGTGTTGGACACAACATGGAATTATGAATTAATAGCACATTATATGCTGTTTTGCTAATTTTAAATGCTACCTTATTCGATTAGATTGAACGCAGTAATTTAGTCAAGCAACAATGATATATACTCTGATATATACATTATTACAATACAACATACTTCTTGTCACTATCTCCGTAAAACAGTCTTGTCGCATGAATTGCTATATATGAGCTGTAATAAAGCTAAACTCAGAATGGGTAGTTAGTTATTAGTCTCATTGTCCATTAAAAATAAAGGTCGTCGTAATTCATGAATAAAATCTTTTGCATGCGCATGGTTTGAATTGAAGTTCCTCAAAAGGCGATTCGAACTTGGCATTGGAAATAAGAAAAATGGTGCGGTTTTTTGCATATGATGCCCAATATTACGAATCCGAGCTCTGCTTCCTCCGCACAATTTTTTATAGCAGAAGTACACTTTATTTGTACCACACGGACGAGAGTGTGAAACTGAACCCAGACTACTACCTACATTAACTTATGCGTATCTTTTACACAACACCCCAGTGTAGGTAAATATTGTCATAAATGCAAATGAAAAACTAGAGAGGGGTATCTGAGCGTATTTGATTTTTTTTTGTTGGAGCACAGAGGAAAGTGCAGAAGAAACAAATGAAAAGTATTGTGAGTGCTGCGAGGATTTAAAAAGCAAATAATTTCAGAAACCCTAAAAGTGTTTAAATACACATGATTATACTTGGGAGTTACAAAGATATATTGTGAACTGTAGAACTCGTGTGTTTTTACAGTTGACGTTCAGTTATCAAGTTGTAATTTGTGGGTTGTGTTGTGGTTGTGTACGGTTTGTTTGATGCTTGACTGTTTACTTAATGCCTTTTTGAAGTGTTTTTGTTACTGATTTTATTACGCTCTACAAAGTAGATAATTATCAAATCTTGAATCTGAAAATATTGTGGACTAGGTTTGACCGTTAAATCGGTCTTTTGATTTATGATGATTTTTTGGGTTTAACTGACGACTAAATTGCAAACTAAATCTATCTGTGAATTTGTCTTTGGACTAAACCCAATTGCCCTACTTGAAATGCAGCGAAGTGCCAGTCCCGACATTACTGAGGGGGTTCCTTACCACCCTCCCCCGGAACGTAAAGTGAAAGCAAAAAAGACAATCCAGGTGGTAAGTCCTGAGTTGAACACACCGCAGGTAAAATATTGTTCAGAATCAGAACTAAATTACTTAAATTTTGATTGCACATACTTATAAGGACGCTTAATTTATAAAAAAAATTGCACAGATGGAGGTTATCGATCCTAATACACAAAAGGAAAAGGAGAGTTTAGAAAACATCACCCCACCTGCCAAACGGGGAAGGGGACGGCCAAAGAAAAGTGTGGAGAGTGTGCTGGGCGTTACTACAGCGTCTGCATCGAATTCCCCTACAACATCAAATGTGTCTCAGCAGCCAAAACGTCGGGGAAGAAAGCCAAAATCTACCAAGGAAAAATCTGAATCTGTTGATTCGGAACTTCAAGAAGACGCATCAATTGAGTTGGCATCTGATGTCGGTGGATACATGAGTACAACACCTACATCTATGGAGACTGATGATGTTATAGAGCGAACTTCTGATTCTTCGTTTTTTTCTTCTTCAAGAAGACGCATCAATTGAGTTGGCATCTGATGTCGGTGGATACATGAGTACAACACCTACATCTATGGAGACTGATGATGTTATAGAGCGAACTTCTGATTCTTCATTTTTTTCTTCTGTGTTAAAACTGGAACAACCGTTCGGACTACCTACTGGAGGAGGAATTCCTGGACTAGATTTGAATGAGCCCGAAGGGATTAGCAATAATATTGCTTGTGCTGGAGTGGCAACTGTTATGTCAACTTCTAGCACTGGCGTTTGGTAGTAGTGTTTCTGTGACAGACGATGAATGCAAAGGAATACAACAACTACAAATTAGTAAAGCAGATTGTTCAAAATTGCTTGAATCAGACAACAGCAAAAAAGAAGACACGGCAAACGAAGGTAAGGTCCAAGAATAATACAATGATATATTGAATTTCAGTAATCCTGTGGATGTGCTTTTAAATATTTAGTGTTGTTTGATATATATTGAATAACTGGGGCTTTAATTGAAAATAAATGTTCCCTAACTTTGTTGATGGATACTGGATACATTACTGAGTACATTAATTTATAATTCTAGAAAATGAAAACTCTAAGGTTAGAAGAAGCTCGAGAATCAAAACATTAGAACAAAGAGGTAGCCGTGGACGAAGAAGGGAGGTCGTTTCATCGTTGTCAGAAAGCTCTGGTGGCATAAGCCGTAGTATCTTGTCACTGAACGATGATGATTCAAACTCAAATAGCTCTGTTAATATGCAAAGTTCCGGCACAACTTCTGGATATTCATCGCCATCCAGAGATTCTTTGACAGGTGGCCTGACGTTATCGACTTCTGCGCCAAATTTACAGGCCATTGCACTGGGACCACAAATTAACAATGGCACAAAGCCGTTGAAAGTTAAGTCCCGATGGCGAAATTCATTAGACGTTGAGTCCATGAAATCCTTATCTTCTGTTGGAGGAGAAACTGGAAGCAATTTATATAGCTATGCTGTCACTAGTGTGGTGAATGCGTTTATCCCTTTGGATAATTTAGTTCGTCGTAAAGGTCACTTAGCTTTTGACGGGACAGATGTAGAGTTACTTGAAAAACTCAAACGTTTTGAAGGAATAGATGAAAGCATTTATCGCACTGAAAGAAAAATCAGCAAGGAAAGTCGAGGGATGATCTGTGACTGCTATTTAAGCAACGAAGATTTAATTCGTTGTGAAAGTGGCTGTAGTGAAGATTGTCTTAACAGACTTTTAATGGTTGAATGGTAATAAACATTTATTTAGTAATTAAGTTATTTCAATGGGAAAAATTTAATATTTCACATTCTCTGCACACTAGTGGAAACAGATGTCCTACTGGTGATCGCTGCTCGAATAAGCGCTTTCAAAGGAAAGAATATGCTTCACTAGACGTTTTCAAGACTGAAAAGAAAGGACATGGACTGAGAACTTTGAAAGCAATTCCTGAGTAATAATGTAGTAGTTAATAAAATCATCCTAACTTTACCAGTGCGAAAGTATTTACTAATTTAGATGGATTCCATTTGTAGGGGTGGCTTTGTTATTGAATATGTGGGGGAAGTTTTAGATGTCCATGAGTTTGAACGCCGTACAACTGAATATGCTAAGGGAAATCAAGAGCACTTCTACTTCATGGCATTGAAATCTGATGCTATTATCGATGCTACACTTCGAGGAAACTGTTCCAGATTTATAAACCATAGTTGTGAGCCTAATTGTGAAACTCAAAAGGTATATCATTTATTCATAAAAATGATTGCTGCTTAATATATTATTCAAGTACAAGTTCTGCTTTTTTATTAAGACATGATATTGTATTTTATTAAATTAACATTGTACAGTGGACAGTAAATGGTGAAGTTCGAATTGGTTTCTTTGCAATTACCGATCTTGAGCCTGGAGATGAAATTACCTTCGATTACCAATTTCAACGATACGGGTAAACTTATATTTAGTTATTGCTTGCATACATTTCGCTGTATAATTGATGACATTTAAGCAGTATTACCGCACTTACTTTTATAGGAAAAAGGCGCAAAGATGCTTTTGTATGACCGAAAGTTGCCGTGGCTGGATAGGAGAGGAAGAGGACGATGCGGATGCTGAACTTATAGAAGATAAAGAAGAGACAATAGCTGAAGCTGAAGTTGAGGACAAAGTGAAACCAAAAGTAAAACTAGAAAAAAAGAAGCGTAAAAATGTTCAACTTGAGGATATGGCGGTAAGGTGGATTTTTCTAAGTTTGCATTCAATATTTGTGTGGTTCGCAAATTGTAATTGTTAAAGTAGTATTCACCGCGAACGGGATATTTGATTTAATAGTTCCGCGAGGAACTTGCCAAACTGGAAGCAAGTGGACTTAAAAATCGAAATCATACTTTAACTTTGAGTCGTCTGATGGTTCGTGCTGAAAGTTGGGACGATAGGGAACGATTGCTTAAAATTCTTATTAATGGAGATACACCATGTAGAAGACTGTTTTTAGACTACCACGGACTAAGACTTATTTGGAGTTGGATGGTGGATCTACCTCTTCCACATGAAAGCGATGGTCCGCAGTTAATTCGAAATGACGTTTATCATATGCTGGTAGTTAATTTATTAATATTGTGATATTTTGAAACTTTTTATAGAAACTTGTAAAATATATTTATTTATCCCCTATTAACTTGGGATTTTTAGTTCTTGGAAGGTCTTCAATCTTTACCTATCCCTAACAAAAATCTGCTATTGGACAGTAGGGTTTTAAGTTTGATTGAAAAGTGGTGTACAGTACCAGCAGTCACGACATCCATTACTTTGGTCAAACGAATTGATGCTTCAATGGATAAGAAGCCTGAATTAGAAGCTCCGAGTGCAGAGAATCTCGTCAAAATGGAGAATGATAAAGAAAAAATGGACACAAGTGAAACTAAGGAAGAACCAACATCCACGGCAGATAAAATGCAAGAAATAGTGGAGGAGAGAACTTGGAATTTTGTTGCGACATCAAAAACACTACTCGATTCCTGGGTTGATCTCAAAGAAGTATTCCGTATACCAAAGAAAGAACGCGTGGAGCAAATGAAAGAACATGAAAGAGAAGCAGATAAGGGACTACATATATCGATGACAGGGTTTTTGGCTGCTCATGTGCTATTTCCTACGACGAGCTATGACAGGGATCATCGAAATAAGCATCGTACCAGAGGGGAAAGAAGAGTTCCTGTGTTAGATTCAACCCAACATCAGTTTTATCGTAATACGAATAGAATGTATATTCCCCCCGGTGTTACCAAAGAACAATGGAGAAAAAGTTTCGAACAATCTGTAAGAGAGCGAGAAGAACAAGAGCTACTTAGAAGGCAACAAGACGCATTAGTAAATCTACACCAAGAACGATGTGCGCTTGTTGGATTAGATCCTGCCACCACGCCAATTGTTGATCCGCACGGAGTACACTATTTAGATCCAAAAACTGTGATGTGGAAGCCAATAAATATTGATGGTAACTTAACAAAAGTAGTTTGTTCTGTCAATGTCTAATCTAATGTCGTTCAATAATGGTTGTCATAATTATGTTTTCTATTCGTTAGATCCGACCATGCCACCTGAACTTATTAAATTTGTTCAGTTATCTCAATATCCACCTGTTGCTGAACCGTCATCAGAGCCTACGATAGTCCCGCCTGTGGAGCCGGAACAGGCGTTTCCACCATGGCCCCCAGGTTTACCCCCACCTCCTCCACTTCCACCTCGAGATCTCCCGAAAAATTGGAAAATGGCTGTTGATGACGAAGGGCGTTGCTATTATTATCACACTCGTACTCGAGTCCCACGTTGGGATCCTCCGACACTCGAAGAAATTTCTTCCGCGGAATCATCAGAATCTAGTAGCGAAGAAGAAGAGGAAGTAGTCAACGAAGGTTCGCCCTCTATTGCGAAATCCAGTACAAAAACATGGCGCACCAAACTTCTTGAAAGAGCACAACGCAGGAAAAAAACTGGATTGGTAGAAGAGCGGATTATCAGTGTAAGTTGATTTGCGGTAAACGACCGATGTTTTTGAAACAAAAATATAATCACAATTTCCTCATTTTGTTGTAGCCACGAGGCGATGATGAAAAAGGTTTCTCAAAGGAAATGGTGAAAGAAAATAAAAAGAAAGCACTTGAAGAAAAACTAGCAAGGCTGGCAATGAAAGATGATAGTTCGGAAGGCGAAAGTTTATTGCCAACCAAATCTGAAGAAATTGCCAGCGCCAGTAGTGTAGTTGTTAAAGATGCATCCACTGAAATAGTTAAAGAAGCTGCCAAAGTTTCAGCAGTTAAGAAGCAAACTTCATCCAAGAAAAGTAGCAGAAAAGATAAGCATTTCGTACCAAGAGGAACCTCAAAGTCGAAATCCAAACCGAAACCTGTGTCTTCCAGGTCTGACGAAACTTTGGCATCTTCTTCACCAATCGAAACGGAATTAGACGTATCGTTAAGCCAGCAAAATCTTGACGAGGACGAAGACACCTTTGTGGCACGTACGGCTGCAGGGCCTAGTCGAATTGTTAGCAGTACACCAAGTATGGACGTAGTAATGATACCCGGATTTGATCTAGACAGCAGAGATATTAAAGCATTGAAAGAAATGGACGCAAAGAAACGAGCTGACAGAGTCGCACGGCATGCTGCAAAAAAGAAAGCTCATATGCAGAAAAAGACTAAGGAAAAAGAGAAAGCATCAGTAGAAACAGGAGAAAAGAAAATTAGTAGCAGAGAAGCAAGCAGTATTAAGGATGCGTTTAGAAACTCTATAGCCACGGTAGTTGTGGCACACCTGAATGCTTACCGTAAAAGTGATCATATTAAAAGTACGGATGATTTCAAACATCTTGCACGGAAGGTTAGTTGATTTTATTACCTGAACGTAATCAAACAAATTACTGAACAGTGAATTACAGCTTCAGTTGCATTTTTAATTACAGATTACGCATGCCATTCTTCTAAAGGAGTTGAAGCACACTCGTGCGATTACGTCGTTGGAAGTTACCGATAGTGTCAAGCACAAGACTAAAGAATATATCAAAAAATTTATGGCGAGATTCCCAAACAGCGTATACGTTCGTTCTCCGGAAACTTCGCAAAGCAAATAATAAAAATGTACCCGATATTTTGACAAAACAAATATTTATTGTTTTTATTATTTTGATATGAGGTTACATTAATTAATGATTGAATGTTATGAAAAATTCTGAATCCCTTAAAACTAAACTTGCATTAAAGCGCTGAAATATTTTATGTCTTTACAACCAAACAGAACATTTATTTATTTAGACGCGGAGATACTTACAATGTCAATAATATTATCAACAGTTTACCAAGATTAAGCATAACACAATAATGTCATGTGATACTGATCAACCCTAAAAATATAAAGTACGAGCTAGTTACGAATAGTTTATAAAGACGTTGGATTACTGTATCACCACGACTCACGACGACGAACGAAACCACCTAGACGGTAAGATGACTCGATGTTCTACGTAGCTGACCATTTCATTGACCATCAAACAAGTGAGCAACCGTGCCAAAATATCCATCTACTGCCGTTGCACAGTCTAAAGTACATTTATTATATTTGATACTACGATTTGATGACTGGAAATATGGAATGGAATAAAATATGGAATACTGAAATTGTCGATAAGCACTATATTTACATATTACAGATTACAACACTATTGTCACAAAATCATCGTGGCTGAGCTTTCAGTAATCGCTGTTATCAATACTATGAGTTTTAACTCCACTCAAATTACCACTAGCAAAAATCCAAACTTGTAGTGTGTGTAAACCAAGCTTGTAATTTGTAAATTCTTCACTGATTAGACTACAATCTGAGATACATATTATTTTTAAATTTTTAAAACAGAAAAGAATTACACCACAAGGTTCGCATCTTTTCTAATCAAGCATAAGAATGCGATTTGATGGTTGGTTGCTGCGTTGCTTGTTGTGCGCATGTTGAGCTAGGACTAAGGGAACTTGCATTTTCCGGACGATTGACATCTTCGGAAAATTCGAAATCAAGTTCCACCTCATAGTCGGATCGGGTATCCAAACTGTTATGATTAGAATTCGAAGATGAACTGCAAGAGTCATCGTAAGAATATCCAGATGAAGAGCCATCCAATGATTCCACATCACCCCTACGATTTCTCCGCATTCTTTCCGTGTCCTCTGGATGTCCAGAGCTCCTGTACGACCTTACAAACCAAACAACAGACGCCATACTAGCGATAATGGCCACACATATCATACCAAAGACGAGGAAAGTTTCCCATGTCCCCCTGTGCAAAGAGTCTGAGAAAGCTCTGGACTCTGCTGCATTCGACAAGGGGTTAGCCTGCGTAAGTGAATGATACTGTGATATAGGAAGTGACCCATCTTCATAGTTTGAGGATAAAAAGTCTTGCTGCTGATTTGTAGGAATTGTCTCTGAATCTGCGTTTAACAAGTTACTTGATTGCGGTGATATACGAATTAGCCTGGAGAAATCTAACGATTTTGCAACACTTGTCTCCCGGGGAAGAGTAACGCTGAAAAAATACGAATCTCATGTTAGTTGTTTTTTATAATGCTAACAAAGCCCTATAATGAGCTTATTGCACAACCTTCTCGAACTTTCCCGTATTGGCTAACTAAAATCGTAGAAATAAAACATACTGTTTTATTTAACCAGATTTGCCCTTGGCTGTAAATTACATAAGTATTGAGCGTGTGCACATTTCAAGCATATTACAAACCAACCATTATTCTTCATATTTTAAATGAAAAGTTGGGTATAGTGTTATCTTCAATGCTTAGTCCAAACCACAGTCTTAAAGGATACACTGTTTACTTTCACTATATAAACTTTCGCCAGGATGTATTGTAACGAAACACAGGATAGACAAACAGGGGCCCCTAGGGGCCTTTATTTACACAATGCAAATTTCATTCAAATACATACATACATATTTTTGCCAAGCTCAAGTACTTAACAATATGTTTTTTTATTGCACACCAGTACCAGCATTCAAAGAAAAACTTATTTTTTCTCTAGCTTGTCCCTAATAGATGGTTCTTTTCATAACTGCTACATAATTAGTACATTGGAAGTTATTTTAAATGCAAAAATTATAAAACTGCATCATACTTACCCAGCTTTCACCACAAAAGACTCTGGGGAAAATGAGCATACAACCACAAAACGCCTTGTGCTGTGAGTTAGAATCGGGACATTCTCCTGCACTAAGATCACACTGGTAACTTTCGATCCGTTCACTCTGCTTCCGCATTCACTGTGTTTAATCCTTAGGGTGTACTTTGTTTGAGAACTGAAATTGCAAAGTATTTATTTTAGAAAGTTAGTAACTTGTAAGCAAACGGTTTCCTCAGTCATTCTAATAAACTTTATTGAAATATTTAAAATAATATTTGGTTCTTCACCTAAAATCGAAAAGTTGCAATTTAGCGTTGTTTATTGTACAGGTAAAGAATTGTCTACATGTGATGATGTAGCGTCTGATTTACACTTTCCTCTATTCATATACATAATTCTACAGTAATGTAGTTAACACCTCATAATTTTCAGCGAACTTAATTCTTTTCCCCCGTATAATTAAAATGCTAAGCCTTCACAGAAGCCGAAAGCCAAAACAAATGAAGCAAGCAGTAGAAAAAATGTTAAAAGGATTTGTCCGGTCGCTGTACGGATGAGATATAAGAAAAATAGAGTGCCTTTAAAACGACTATTTAAAATATGGCTGACTATACCCCTGGGAAATTTTCTACCACAACCTGCCTAAGTGCCTGAATAAATACATTTAAAAACTTTTATCCACACATCAATTATGCAAATACCGCTCATCCGCTAAGCGTTTTTCGGCTTGCTTTTTAGCTATCCATATTCCATATACGCTCGTACGTTTTGAAGTATGTTTAAGTACCACTACATGTGTACCTAAAATCCTCATAGGAATTACTCTAGCCTCTAGCATAGCTACTACAGTTTTACATTAAACAACGATATCATGGGAAAAACGCACATGAGATGTAAAACTCGAACACCTGGCTATATATATGGTCTTAATCTTACTTCACTGGTCTCACATCTACAGTCCCCATCTAACAGTTATCTTTCCCAAAAAAATCAATAAAGAAAAGTCTGTTATATTCTGTAAGTCTCCAAGTTAAGCTTTTTCCAGCTACGCAGCATCAACAAAATCCCGGAAATTTTACTGATTTTACGTTCAAGGAATACGATTATTTTGAATTCCCCTTTTAGCAAAACTACGTGTGCGATACTCGTAAGAGCTGTAGTATTAATTCAAAGGGTGATAAATGTGCATTATGGTTAAGTATGGTGCATTTAGTTAGTATTTCCTTATGACCTTACCCAACATACCCCACAAATAGAAATCATGCAACTAGTAATTTGAGTTGCAAAAAATTACCAGAAATACATACCTAAGCATAATCATTGCATTCCGATTGCATTGCAAGTAAAAAAGATTGTCTAGCCATATCCGATTTATATGTGCGCGGAGCCACTATTATATAAACGGTGGTTCTGTTTGATCTACCTTTTTGCAACCGCTAAAACTTGAGACATAATGGAAAATCTGTATTTACGCTTACACAAGCCATATTATTTGCACCTATGTGATTACATAATAAATCATTCAATATTCCATTAACTTAGCCGTTCAACAACTCTTTTCAAGATTTACGCAGCAAGTACAATAATGCAAAAGGAAAACCATATACTTTAACGTAATGAACTTTCACAATGTAACCTCACCTTTGCGAATTTCCTTTTATGAAGCATCCAGGTATGGTAGAATCCTCTACTGAAACTCGTCCTCCAAAATACGGCCCTGTTTCCACAATAACTTCACTAGAATCTGCTAAGCAGTTTGTGGCCTTTGCGGAAACTAAACAAAAGACAACAAACATATCTGTATAAGAGCTGATTTCATAGATTGATTCAGAGAATTCATACAATGTAACAATATTCCTATATGAAGCCGTAAGAAAATATTCAAACAATTTAAATTCTAAAGCTAAATAACAAATAAAATCTATCATATACCAAGTTAACAACAGCATCAGACAGATTATTGCGCAACATTACCTCAAATCAAACATGTAATATGCCAGACCAATTCAGGTACTAAACGGTAAACATGGTTTTCCAGTTATTTTGGTAAAAATAACGCTTTTGTTGGAAAGTCCATCCTCAACCTCGACTTTTTATAACATGACTGAATTATGTTTTACTTTACTCAACCTCTCCCACAGACAATGCTTTGTGAGCACAGAGATGATGAGACTGATGCACATAACATCATTTTAAAGCTATTTTGATTTACTGCTGACATGTGCAATTTAGTGTGTTGTGGGCATACATGGGAAGCGTTTCAAGCTTTCAAGTCTAGCACCAACTTAAGGTACTTTATATCACTGTAGTAAAAGTACAGCTCCTTTATTTTGTACGTCTAAATCATTTCATATCCAATGGGTTTTTCAAAGTGTGCAACTGTGTACTGCCCTACTTCACTAATCACTAAAGATTATGTAGTAAACCTAGGACAAATGAGAATATACATGCAATCCTAAGAAAAAGCCGCTCCGATGCATGCTCCGATAATGCGTAAGATAAAAATACAAGTATCAGTACTTATCAGTACAACTAACATCTCACTAACCTAGCGCTAGTTTCAAAATTAATTTATATGCCTACTTAATTGAAAGAAACAAGTTTTTAAATGGTTCATATATAGGACAACACGTTCTTCCCTTTCTGTGAAACAATCACTTTCTCCACCCTAGCAAATTTAGAATTTCTTCATAGCAACTTGCATTCTCATTCTAACGAATGGTTTGCTATGCATTATGCATGCAAACAAACTTGGGGTGACCTGAAACCTACATTTAATATCAACGAATAATGCTTCCGCTTTTATTGCTTCACTATAAAATAAGACATTTAAACTTGCTTTGTTTGCATTAAAGTTATATTTACGGTGGAAACTTTCAATAGATTACTCTGGTATTGTTCTAAAAGTGATTTGCCTAGCCATTATCTGCTAGGTAGAACTTAAATGCTTATAATACTTCATCTCTTGTCTTACATCCTTTCGTTTGAAGGGAAATCCTTGATGGTTTGATCTCGGAAGTTGCTGAGTCCAACGGAAGAACTTGGAAAGTGTAATTGGTCGCCATTCTGAGACCTCCTACATCGGTAAGATACATTCCCAGAGACTTTGCTTCATTTGTTTCCTGTCTGCCACTCCTAGCCGAAACCTCATCAACGATCTGAAATAGTCAAAGAAAATGGCTGAACTATCATTTTAAAAGTCGATAGTACAAACTAAAGAACTCTTGAGTTTTAAAATAGTATTGTTCCGAATTACGGATTCCAAAGAAAATTAAGATAACTTGATTTACTATATTTGTATAAACTAACACACGGGCCTAGGAAAAAAGCTCGTTAATGTGCTCCATATTATACAATGCACGTGTACAGCTTTAAATCTGCGATGCAAGTGCATGGGATAGATTTAAAGAAATTGAAGGAAGGACATATTTGGGTATTTTGATTTCTTTTGTGTCATGTACAGTATGTAAACATGCTGGAAGAAAATTAATTCAATTGTTATCTTCATTGATGAGGGATTTTTTATGTGAGCTGAATAAGTGTACATAGTTTTCTGGCAAATATGAAATCATGAATCACCATGTTTTACTTTGCAATAGCTCTATCATGATATAAAAGTCTGCACACAGAGCCTACTACAACGATGTTTATACAAAGTTCTTTAGAGCAAAATGAAAAAATACCGTTACAGTTATTACAAAACTTGGCAAAGAACAGGCTGCAGAGCCTCTGAAGAGACGTAATTAACATCCCTCAACGGAAGTTCTAGCGTATACATAGACTTTATTATCAAGGACAATAAAGCGCACACCAACTGAATCATAAATTGTCCAGTTTTCATTTTAAAAAAAGAATTCACATTCCCAGCAGCTTCTCCTCCTCAGACAACGGTATTTACTAAAGGGGGAATCAAAAGGCAGCTGAGGCTCTACAGAACGGACTGTAATTCATTTTTGTAACATTTCTGGGATACACACAAACGAATTATACGAACATTATGAATCTGTGAACCACTGACTCGCGGCGAGTATTCAAACAGGGAACAGGATGATTTCGTATTTTCCCCTCCATATGAGCATTTAACAAAAAAGAATTCGCGTAAGTCCTGCTGTTAAACAGTTGGGACACGCACAGATGGACGTATGTGTGAAAGCTGAACACCTTGACTGTACAACATGCTCATGTACATGCGTATATTCTTAAAATTAAAGACTTTTTAAGTTCACAAAAGGTGCCAATGAATATGCGATAATGAAGTAAAAGGGTAAAATTTTTCATGGTTTGATATCCCCACAGTTTTCAGTGAAAAGTACACAATGCAACTTGTAACGTGTTTACTTCGTACCGTACTCAAGTTTTAAAAAGTGACAGAAAGTGTTACTGTATTCTTTGAGGAAGGGCAGTGGCTTGTGCTCTTGGAGGAAAAGACCGTGAAATAATAATGGGAGGATGATGATAAGGAAAAGCTTATCGTAAGTTTCTTTTCATACACATTTTCTGAGTACGCTCATGTGTTTTCATGTGTTAGTTGAATGACGGAGCGAATGCTCATTCAAGGCGTGCTTTTCCCTAATAAAACAACAATAGAGGGCCATCTTGAAATTGTTATATTTACAGTACAATAACTTTGCTAAATTACGTGATGGAGGATTGCAAAGTCTTTTGTCACCCTTTTCCTGTTTTTCATATTGCTCCTCTTCCTTTTCTTATGTTATATTATTCAGCTTCGCTCACAACATTCACTCGTCTTTAAGATCAACCGAGTGAAAAATTGAATAGGCGGATGAGCACAGGAACATCATCATTGATGTGCATCTATTCACTTCTCGCTGTATATTTATATTTGCTTAAATATTACCACGATGAGCATCGTGGTCTTCACAGAGAATAGCGAAAAAGTAGGTGGCATGTAGACATGAGCAAGTTCAAGTTTACTGGTGTGGAAAATAGAAAACCATGATGTCCCGTTTCCTCTGAACGACAACAACATTCTCTGGATAAACTGTACAGGATTTCCTTGTTATGGCTAATTTAGGGTAGGAGGTATTAACCAATATTACCACACAGAACACCATTACCCCACTAACGAAGGTCTAGAGTAGACTCCAAATGAACTTGCGTTACGAAAGCTATTTAATATTCCATCATCAACCGTAGCATTCGGTGTACAAAGCTAGTAAACATCGTATCTCCAATATTCTGGAAATGTTATGTGCTTTCTTTCATCATTTTCAGTGGTTAATGTAGTGCCTGTTGAGCAATGCATGGCAATGTGCTTTTATCAAAATATCTTACATAACAAGTAAGTACATGAACGTGGGTGTGCTGTGTGCTTAGGTATACACAATACACATGCGATATGTATGTAACTTTGGGCTGATGGCGAGTTAAAAAATTAAGAGTTAGTGAGGAATTGGGTACAACAATTTTATTTACATTCAGCTTTTAACCATGTATTCATTTAATGACCAGATAGATGGTGGCATTCACTATGTAAATTTCTTAATTAGAATAAAAAACCGACAAAAAAGTTACAAAGTCAAAGGAAATCTATTCTGCTTCAGTTTTCTTTTTTCTTTAAAGTTATCTCTGTAATACGGTTGGAGTTGAATGAAACATAGAAAATCTGCGTAAGCCTTTGACGTACAAAAAAGAGTAAAAACTTGAGTGTTTCCGCTTCACATTATTATTAGTTTTGGAAACGACTAACTAAACTGCAGTACAATTGTTGTAAATAAAATTCATGTATTCTAAAGTTCTCTTTGACTGCTACCCTCAGGTTTATAGCCTCACTTTTTTCCATGCATGCCTATTTCGGCACAGCGGTGGTGATGCTCATTTAAAGGCATGAAATTGCATTTCTATTATATTTTTTCTTCTCTTATCTTCCCTATTTTTCTATACACATTTTACAGAGAAATTTATGTTCAGCAGACAACCAAAGTTATTCCTATTCCCTCAGAAGCACTTGAATGCTATTTACTAGATGTGTTGCAGCTTGCAGCAAGTTTTTTTATAGCAATTTTTAGCCATCTTGCTGAGATGGGCTGTAGTGCAATCAGAATGAAATATTTGGGGTCGGACTTTGTGCGGAATAAAAGCAGAAGCTGAGAACTAAACTGAAAAGAAATTTCAGGGTTTTTAACTTGAAAGCGAATACAGGAAAAAATATTACATGTAACCTACGGAAGAGGAAAGCAAGTGATTTCATATCATGACTAAGTCATTCTTTTGATTTCATTTTGACTTCTCTAACTTGGATACATTGAAATTCCTGCATTGTTACATCCGTCTCATTTCAAGGTTATTTTATTCCAGAAGGTCATTGAATTCCCGGCGAAATCAACTGTTCTATTTTTAACAAATAGCACCATTCACAAATAGAGATTCTTATATGAGCGCTTAGCGCTTCTCGTCTTCTGCGAATATGGAAAGCAAGGGAGTCTTTACAAACTTCATGATATTAAACAATTACATCAATTTTGGGCATTAACTACCTAATCAAGGCAACCACTAAACCGTGGTTTCGTGGTACACATAAAATACGTTTTAAGTAGAAGTTTACTTAACCGATGCATACCAGAAGAAAAAAAACTTTTATTATAGCCACCACTTTACAACCACTGCAATTTGTGATAAGCCGCGCTCTAAAACTTGTAAGCTGGAAAAGATTTTTGATAATTAAACTTAGGATAACCTTCCGTCCTATCCGTTCCATTTATCAACTTGTCAATCATAAAGCTGAGAGAAAAATCTCGAGATATTTTTTTATATTTTATTCCGTCGAGCAGGGTACATACGAAATGAACAGCAATATAACTTACAACCTTCAGTTTGTTACAACTTACAACCTTTTATAATATGACTAGTATTTTTACGTTGGCATTTTTGGCGAGGAATTGCTAACTGAGAAATACGTTAATCTAGACACGTGCATTTTTGCCATGTATCTCGCCAGTAATATACCAAAATGTGAATCTAGAACTGTATGATTATTTGCAGGCTAACATCGTAAAAAAGATTGTCATTTTACTGATGTCGCTTTACATTTTTCACGACAGCCAAAGCAAAGATTAAAAACGAGGCTGTGTAGTTTGCTTGTTGTTAAGTCACATTATCTATGCTTCGCGAAAAGTCTTTTCAATCTTCAATAGGATGGATGCATTTCAAACAGAGTTTGGCTCACAAGCCAAAAGGAAGAATTGTTGTCTCATCCCGATTGCGGTTTTGCAGGAATGGTGATTTGGCTAGTTGCACAAGTACGTTTCGCTTTTTTGTGTGTTTGCACATAAACCACCTTTATAATTCAAGAGATATGACAATTTCCCATAAAATTAGAAAATTATTGCGTATATTTGGTCATGGTTGGATAAACTAGAACTAATGAAACTCTGTCGCAGAATCTTTCAAGCTTCCGGATTTTTGAGTTTATGGATGGGCAATAACCATCAAGATGTAATGGAGTTATATATGCGATTGGGTCTTCTCGCGGAGCCTATGGACCACAACCAAATGCATCATTCAAGTAAGAAGTAAGCAAACCCAGCAACATCATCAATCCTTATATGTTCGCTACTTACATGATCATCATAAACATTACTACTTACTCAACGGAGAACAAAAAACTAAACTATTTCTAGACAAAATTCACTAAATCCATTCGCATTCAGAAAACGAACGGTTGTAGTGCAGTGCAATAAATTGTTGCACTACACTCAAGTTTTACTTACGTATTGTGCAATTTACTTGAACAAAGTTTATTTGCTCACCTGACTGTGACCACGTCAGATAATTTTTTGCTACTTTGCACAACATTTGTGGTGAAGCCCGAGGGAAATTCACTGAATGGAAAGTTGCCCAAAGATGTCCTACACCTTGTACTCTGTTTTGGCTATCATTATATCTGTGTCCAGCACATGCAATTTGCTTTATTTAAAGAACAAGAACATTGTCCACTTTTGCGGTGAAGCCACAATCTGAGAGCAAAATAAGACTTTATTACAGATCCACGTGGAGTAGAGATTTGACAAAGGAAGAATGCTGTAATTTTATTGAGAATATGAATGTACTCCATCTACACATTGGAATCCATATGATACACGACCACTTTCATTCAAGGAAGATGCACGAAATTCCTCCCACAGGACAAATTACCCAAATTCAACCTCACAGTTCGTGTCCTTCGGTTGTACAAAATCTCAACATCCCAAATATCATGTGCCATTTTGTCTGTCGCGAAATCCTGACATGCACGGTTGCGTGGATTTACAGTTTTCGTTTACCTCATCGTCATCTACTTTTTTCTTGAGTACACAGTTTCAAACCTTCCCCAGGGGAAGTTCCCCATTATAAACTTTAATGTCGGATTTGCGAAAAAAGCTTTCAATCCACGCATAAAAACATTAGAAAGGTTTTACACTAGTTTGCTATATCGGTGTAGCTTCGTAAATACTTCCATGGTCGAGATTCAGAGATTAAGAGATTCAGAAAGCCTAGCATTTGATAGTTAAACTCTAGCAAATTAAACTTTGATAAAATGATGTAAAAGGGGTACTTAAGGGTATTGCAGAATGATCATATAGGTAATCAGTCCAGACACTTGCGGTTTGGTGTAAGTTTGAAACGATGAAGATTGAAGGCTTTCCTCCTCCATTTTATCTTGAGTCGGGGAAATATGGTCACATCAATATCAATCTAATCCATATATTATATCTAAATATCTATAGATTAGATCTACTTTAGTTTTATACTCTCTTTCATCGTTGTGACATTTGTGTCTTTAAAACTGAGGAATTTCACTGGATTTACAGCCAACAACTTCAATTTTATCGTTGAACCCGCCTGCCTGTGCGCCCATGTGAGCCATTAATCCTCGAATATATATGTCGGATGAAGAACCAAAAACGAGACACGTTTATATTACTATGCAGATCATTAAAGTATGTATACAAGTACAGGGTTAAGTAACAAATAACTGCAAATTTTTTGAAGCTTTAGTTATTAGACCAAATAACCGCACATTTGACCATCAGCTGAAGCTGACGTTCCTTGAATTCATTTATGTCTTTCGAAAGCAATTTCTTGAAGCACATTCTCATTAGTGTGTACCTACTAATCTCTGCTTTTGGTGTCTTGAAAGTTTAAACGCATTCGTGAAATATGTTTGCATTCAATGGGACAGATAAGAATATTATGCTTTGATTTTCTTCAGCCGTGTAAACAATGGTGCATTATTGTTCATCAGTCAGACAATGCGGTCATGAAATCTGTTTACATCGGTTGAGCTAACTGAAATAAATGGCTGCCACATCTGTGGTAACGGCCATTACGAAAAAATACTGGCGAATATGTACTTCTTCACTTGGGTTCATTTATCGCCTTCCATTCACCATTGTCTTAAAATTTGTTTAGGAGTATAGGACTCACGAAACATCGCTTAAGTTTTGCTCTGAGGGTGAAGTGAACAGTAATTTCTACACAAAAACCACACCAAACACTGAAGTTTAGTAGTGCCGTGTTTTTTTCGAAACGAAGGCCATATGCATAAAATCCCTAAAGTTCGAGACATTAAAATGCGTTGAATCCAAATTTTTTCTACTTACTCACTGAACTATAGCTACATAGTTGAAATTAATCTAGGTACATAATAATAGTCATCAATCATGTTGATATTTTTAAAAGCCAGTTGTAACAAAAATAATTCTGAAGCCGAATAAACCCACATATACAAGTTCCACTGTTAATAATATTGCTCATCTCCATTCGTCATTAAGACTGATTAACATTTCCCATTAACAGTGATGCAAACACCGAGGATACATTTTCATTGTCAAAGTCAAGATGATGTAAAACCATAAACCATAAAGGTTACTCATTTCATCGAAGAAGATACCTGATACTAAATGTCAATTTTTTATATTTATTCTCAACCTACCTTACGCTTCGTGATTGATGTTTGATGAGTCATTGATGACCGCGTACACACACGAAACTTATAGAGTAGCTAATTAAATTGCTACATTCTTATAGTGGCAGCTTTTTTTGAGTATTTTCAGATTAACATTGATCATGACCATAAAAAAAGAATTATACTAACAATGGACCTAGCCATTGGGTGCATTCACGTCGTGTAGTCACATCGACGACAACATTTTCGGATGAAGTAATACTTGGAGTACCTACAGCTATTTCATGCCATTTTAAGAACCCTTTTGACTCCTTATCTATTACGTGGCAAGTGGAAGAATCCCCATCAGCTCAGAAGACATTAGAATATCACACATGAAGATGGGACGATGATGACTTAACACGAAGACAATCAACAATCACTGGCACCAAATGATTATCATCAAAAAATTGCTGCTTGCATCACTCCAATCAACACCAACAGCTATGCATTTACTCGTTATGGAACATAAAGCTTGAGAAGACTGCGATCGTTTCATATTACGATGCACTAATGACATGCAAAACTACCCTTGTAGCTGTCATACAAGACGATAACTATTATTACTGCAATTGGTAAACTGCTGTTCTCTTCAAAAAGGAAGAAAAAAACACTTTTGCTTTCCTCGAAATAATACAGTGTAAAAAATCGGTAATGTGAATGACTGTGACTGCGTGATTTGTACTTTTTACTTTACAAGATGTCTTACACATGCACCAAATTATCATCAGAAGAGGTATATGGATAGATTAAATAGACGTGATGTCAACTCATCGGTCATTCAAAGAATTTAATGTTCAATAGCCATAACGTACACTTTTGAGGACTAGGGCTTCCAGCTGCGAAACTTCGATAAAATGTGTATCCTTTATATCCTTATTTCTTTCCTGAAAATTATCTCATTTAAGGAGAATGTATGAGTATTCGACTTTTTACACAGTAAAAGAATGACGTGAAGGAATGTTGTCGCTTGTGATTCACAGACAACGCTCCGGAATAGAATGAAATATTGCCAAAAGAATGAATCAAGACTTTTTATGAGTTGTCGATGTGACTGGGGTGCTCAGGTTTTTTTAATTATGTACAATACCTGTCGTACTCATAGACGTCAATCATACTGGATGGAACGTACATTCCAATGATTAATCAAAGTTCAGCTATTAAATTTTTCGAAATATTTCGTAGGTTTCATTAAGGAATATGACTAACTTGCATATTTCCACAGATACTTTGCTAGGTCCTAGCGAGTGACATGGTGTCTTTTGAATTTTTTATTGCTACAGATTGGCAGTGGTGACTGGAACAAAAAAGATTTCTCACATATCATGCTGACATTCTGAGAATATAGTTATGATATGTGTAATCATCGCTAGAAGTATTAATAGCTGCTTACGAATCGACAAGGAATTTTGGGTTCTATTGGGAATCTCTGTTATCACGATTTAGTGATTATGGGAGGTTTGATTGTTCATCAACTGCATCATCATACTATTTGCATATAAGCCGTGTGGAATTCTCTACCTTGAGTAGTTTTCATTTAATCGGGACTCCAACAAACAAAAATCTTATTATGGTAATTAGTAGTTAAATTATTCTCAAGGCTTCATGAGGTGATTAATTTGGTGGCATTATGCAGTTTAATATGAGAAGCCTTAAAAATATGTTTTTGATACCATACATTATACAAACACATATCCTCCTATCTGACATCTTTGTTGCAATATGTCAGAGTATTACCACTCACGGAGTCAATTGTTTGAGATGACGGACTTCTTTGGTGGCTACATTTGAATAATGTGCACAAATCAATGAGTTTCAGACTATTGTCTTCTCTAGCGTATACATCTTCAAAAGTTTTTGCTTAGCTTAAGAGCCAAAAGAATTCTCAAGATAACAGGAGGATCCCACGGCCAACTGTTTACAGGGTTCTCAAATTGCCTAAAAATTACTTCCTCATCAAATGATTCTATCAGTTTATGATTCAGTTAGAAGGTTGCACAATGTTAGAGCAAGTTGATGAAGTATTAAAAGAAAATGCATAGATATATGAAATTAATGCATATCCACCAACTGACAGTTGTACGTACTATATAGTTTATACATAGTAAATTTAATAAATTTTTGTGCTATGCAAAACAATGAAACATGCCAGATTGATATTCATCAATTCTTCATAGAATTGTTCAAAAAGTCTTCTAAGAAATGACTTTCATGCTTCATTTTAAGGCTGTGTAAATTTCAGCACAGATTCGAAAGATCGGAAACCTCATTTATACATTTCCCCACTTTGAAATTAAAATTATACATGAAAACAAACTAGGTAAGTAGCCTAGCTAAACGATTATAAAAAATATAAGTACCAGAGACATGACTTGCTTTATTATAGCAGTGTAGTATTCTAAATTATATTCTATATGACTATGCAGTCATTGAAGTCATTGTTGCAAGAAGTGTCCTCATCTGTTGTTATGATCGTTTCAGAATAACTTGTTATGTCTCACTCATATTATTCAGCTCGGTCTACAAATATTTAATTGTTAAATATATATCGTGGCTGACAGCTCATCATTTTTGTTGATTATTTGTCCCAAGTCTCAAAAGATAATGTGAGAAAATGATGCATCTGCTTTTCATTGAAGCAGACTACTCTGAAATGAAGTCTTTTACGTGTTTTTGCTTCGTACTTTGTTGAAGTCACTCAAAATAACAAATAAGGTACGAGCGACAGCTGTCTAGTTAACATGGATGAAATTGCATGTTTTCCTTGTAATTCATGACTGACTATGAAGCAGTCTGAAGTTATGACTGTACTATACAATGGCATAATTTATGGTGATAGATAATTATAAACTTCAAAACGAGTTGATGAAAACACATTCCGCTTTTGCAGAGTAACGCAGAGGAAGGGATTAAGATCGTGTAGTTTTATCACTCTCATAAATACGACGGTTCGAGAATA
>JAHZNA010000734.1:0-12587 GCA_027743935.1 Sinodicranocentrus sp. ZH6 | reverse complement strand
ATTTGCTTTAAAGCAGCACGTAGTACGAACTCCTGAAACAAATATGCTAATATTTTGAATATCAATTTACCCCTCAACCTCTAATTTTGACTGTAGTGCTTGACCGATTGTATGCAACGAGCATGTAATTCAGATATTCTTGTCTTTCATATGCACTTCTTTGAAAATGTCTTCCTTTTAATCTATCTATGTTGGGGGTTCTCTACGGGGGTAAAAGAAACTTCAATACTAATAAAATTTGAAAACCCCATTGAATTCAATTTCATGCAGATGATAAAGAACAAAAGATTTGCTAGCTCATCTCGAATGAAAAGCAGTTGGTTGGAATGCGATGCATCAAACTGAGGAAGTTTTTCAAAGCCCTCTTTTGTACACACAGTTTTATGCGAAGTGGGAGCATCCTTGTAGAGCGATGTGTGGGAGAAACATGATGTACATGAGTACATTTTTCAGTGGTATATTTGCGATTTTTAGAGTAAACTGAATCCCTGCGTTTAGAGTAAAGTTGTGCATGCACTCGTGTTGCATTACTGGCTTGAACCTTAGCCCAAATCTATTTTACCATCGCCATGAATCATAAGTTGCACCTCTATAAATAGATTCATCAACATTTTGAAACACACCAAATCTGAGGATGAGTTTACTCTACATGTTCGCACTGCACGGCTCAGTGACCATAAAGATAGACGGTCAGTGGTTAATTAGGACATAAACAGAGCTCCACCACCGCAATTTCATATGTTGATCCTAACACTGTTCACTAACTCTGCCCTGTTTAAAGTTAACAATAATGAATGCTACAGATACATATGCAATGGAATGTGCTAATAAGTGTATGCGCACAACACCGTATTTTATACTGTATTTTTTGTGAGCTGAAAAACGGAAATAAAATTAAAGCGTGGGCACAATTCACAGCACATCAATGCATTTATTTTCACACTTTGCTTGTTCTCCGCATGAAGTCTGCTCTACAGCAGTTTTTCATTCCCATTGCCATCTCTTCCTTGTAGCCCACCTCCCCTGTGTCATCTTTGCATTGAATCCATCTCCCCTTTTCAAATCAACTTCAAACTACGTGGACATCATTTTTCTCCTTTGCTCACAAAAAGAAAATGAATGAATAAACACGACAAGCATTACCCATGCTTGAATGGAAGGTGTTTTAGGTGTTGGTGTGAAAAGTATAAACGTAAACGATTTGTGTGGTGACAGTCAGCACTTTTATTCTTTCTCTTGGATTTTTTCCTGCTTACTCCTACTCCCCACGAAGGAGTGTAACCAAACCACGCGAGAGACCATTCATTCCTGTCATTCATTACATTACATTAGAGAAGAGGCTTTTCTGTCACTTGCATTGTGTACATGTATGTTATGTATACATTAAAGATTATCCGAAATCTGATTAGGAAATCCAGCACGTTCCACCACCTTGCATTTTCCACTCCACTCCCATTTCAAGGCATTCCGGTACACGAAGCAATGACAAACGATATATACTTTTTCTTTATGTGGAATGCACACACGAGTAATTCAGGCAAGCAAATAAACTACTATTGGAAACTTCCAAGGCTTCTCACTCCCTCCACCTTTAATCCTGTTTGGCTTCTCCGAGCTCATTTTAATGTATAGGTGTTACCTGCCTTTTGGAGTTAGCAAAGGGTAATCTTGTAAATAAAGCAGGACGCCGCGTGTGACCATTCCTGTATCTTTTGTCAGGTGCGAAAATGACTGACTGTGAGCTGAAAAGGGAATGCTTGGAAAAATTTGTTTTCTTTCCTTTTGCCTTTCCTTCGGACATCATTGATATTCTCCTCTTGTGGAAAGGTTTCCACGTTTTCCCTTTCCTTCTTTGAAATCCTATATACTATCCACGTATGACGCGTGTAATCTCTTGCGATTAGTTTTGCGATACATTTTAAGCTGGATGACTTGCTCTACTCTTGTAATTTCTGCCGAAGGAGGGAGTGCCACCGCTTTGAGAAAGATTTATGGAATATTGACACGAATACTTTAACCTGGGAAATAAAGGGAAATCTCCTTTTGAATGAAAACATTTCTTTGATGTATATTCCACATTGCAATTGAAGGAGTGCAGTTGCAGTTTCGGGACGTTATGTGCTCCACCGGTTTGGATGGGAACTGGAGCTGCTCATTATAGCTATTGAAAATGTCACCTCAGTTTCATTTTCATTACCCCTAATCAAGTTCTCATGTAGATGAACTCGTCAGGTTCAAGGATGGAATGGAATGGGTATCTTAACGACTGTCCTCCATTCAATGGATAATGTACTTACACGTCCATTAAAGATATGTTCGTTGCAAACACATACTTTTTTATTGATTTTTCAGGTAGAATTTAGCACACGAGTGGTGTCCCGCAGCTAGCATCGAAATCTAGCTCACTTGTTTTCTAATGTTAAGAAAAGAGTTTACTTATTGATAAAGAAATGTTCCTGCCACTGCCACTCATGTCTTACACTTTAATCCACTCTGGATTTTTATGATACATACGGACGGAGTGATTGACGTGTCAATTTTTGTCACTTGTCACAGTCTGACATGTAAATTACTAACATCAAAGGAAATCCTCTGCATTTTCTTCTAGAATATGAGGAAGTTCTCTCTATTTATTTACGGGAGAATTTCTCTTCAAAATACGCTGCGTGGTGTACCAGTACCAATGGACGACAAAGAAATACATGATGTGAATGAGACAAGGAATAAATGAACTTTGACAAAATTATAATAAGATTTTCCATCAAAAAATAAGATTTAGAATGACTTTTGTACTCAACAAACGCTTTGTACTCCTTTTTTGTCGTTGNAAAATTATAATAAGATTTTCCATCAAAAAATAAGATTTAGAATGACTTTTGTACTCAACAAACGCTTTGTACTCCTTTTTTGTCGTTGCTGTCATCAACAATGCATCTTCTTGTAGGAGGGTAAATCTGTATTTTTTTCAAAGATTAAGATTTGGAAAGAGCAAAACATCTTGCTGCGTACACTGGTAATATTTCTGTCTAAATGTTCGATGGAAAGATGATCTTGAATGAAAGACAAAGAAAATCCTTTGAGCATTAAATTGTGTGTGACCAATGCATGACGTTTACTAAACAATAACACACAAGATGAGGTCAAAAGTTTTGTCTTGTCACAAAAGGACTTGTATTACTTATTTTTGCCAATTTAAATGCACCAATACTACTAAAATAAGAATGCAAACGATACATGGACAAATGTAATTTGGCAACTGATGCATACAGGTGCTTCCGGCTTTTCGGAAGTATAGGTTAAATGGAACAAAAACTTGTCTAGAATGTCTAGTGCTTCTTGATAACATATTTAATTTACAATAACTAAAAAACGAAAGATATGATCAAATATGGAATTTTTCCATTCTATTCCTCCTTTTCAAAGTCTTTCATACGAAGAAACAAAAGGCTGTGTTCTTTTAAAACTTGAGTAGAAAAATGCGTACATTTCTAATAACTTCATTCAAACAAAAATTATCAAATTTTAAGAGAAAATACCTCCTAAGAAAAAAACTGATGATGCACTCACTAAAATGCGAATGAATATGAAAATTACAAGCAGACAAATTTATACATGGAGGAACAAATACAATAAAATGAAAAATTCCATTTACTTCGAAGAAATTACACAAGGACTAAAAGTGCAAATATACATGAGGAGATATTAAAAAGGCAACGCATTAGAGAAATGAAAGGAGATACTTTTTCTCGGAAGAATTAAGTTCTGCAAGTATGCATACTTCCAAATTTTCGGAACGACGAGTAATGGAAACGGGATTGAGAATTCACGTGAAGCATCCACCAGCTAGAAGCACCACATTCCCGAACCACACAAGCAAATTCTTAATTTCCCCAATAGTGTTATATATAAAACTAGATGTATCTCAATGTCTCACCGTTTTAAATCTTCCGTACAGCCCTACACCCGTTTTAACATTCCTGTCCTGCCTTTGAAAATAGTACAACTTGCCATGTATGAATTGTGATCATCGCATCGTCGTACATGATGTTGGCAAAGGAGGAGGTTTGTGAACTATGAGCTGAAAACTATAGTCAAAATTCCACGTTCGCAGTCTGTGTGGAAAAGAGCAAGTTCATAGTCTTAACTTTTTACGTTGCGTTGCCCATGAACAAAATTTTGAATGAGATGCATACCATTGTATTTCATGGGGTAGTTTTAAAGCCCACTGATCTACATTTCACATACTTGTTAGCTATTTGCTTCAAAAGGTATTTTGTGCGATATTACTGAACATAAATACCTCACTCAGTTTTCGAAGATACGCATCAAGTTCCTTTATTTCACGATAATTTTACGCATATATGTTCAAAGGTGTAACACTCATATCGTGTTAGCATTGCGAAGTTGACGTAGTATTTTCTCACCAATTCTTCTTTTCTCATATGATATTGCTTCATCCTCATACTTATGTATTCATGAGCATCTGACAATTCTTGGATTGTTTTATTCGACCGAATAATTTTACCAGTATGTATATATGTTTTATGAGAGGATGGAAGTTATGACTCCGAGTGGAGAAGTTGAAATCAAAAGAAATTATGTAAAAGCTGAAGTTGATCAAAGGTCATCCATTCTTTTCGCAAGGGAATGCTCAACCAGTAAAAAAACTATTTTCTAACGCGATTTTAATATTGACTTTCATTATAAATTCCAATTTCATCACCTATGATCATCATCCAGTCAGAATTGATTTCGTAAAAGTCATTAACAAGCCGTTTCCCGTCATCCCTACTTCTCACATGGAGGTGATACTCATTATTATGCATAGTTGCTTTCCATATTCCAGAATTTAATTCAATATTCTCTCATTCCATCCTTGTAGAATACTAATCAACCTCTAGAGAGACAACGAGATCTATTCCATTTAAGAAGAAAAACAATATAACGCGTTAAAAACGCTCGAGTTCCAGCCCATCACCCACATTTGCATTTTTCACTCTGCCATTCACAAAAAAGTACAAGGGCGACCGGATGATATTTGATGGTGATCATTATCATGTCTCATTCGTATGAAAATTGCCCTCATTTCTCGTTCCTAGTTCACTACTCTCTATCCTCTAAAACTACTTCCCAAATATCCAGATCCAGATAGGGGTTGTGCGTGGCAAACAAATAGTCTACAAATGAGGTATGCCCTAGTAAATGAATACACTGTCAGGGATTCTTTTTATGCAAGTTTTTGTAAATGATCGAGTATATAACAACGATAATGAAAGTGATGGTGTCCTCGGGCCATTCCGTTGGAAATGAGGATCATTTTTATTCATACCTTTTAAAACCTTGTACTTGCCAGATATGCTCAAGTTAAAGTCATGGGTAAATAAATAATCGCAAAAGGACACGACGCAAGAGACAGAGGAGACAGGTGAGAAACTGAAAAAATGATGCATTTCCCAAGTTATATATGGCTTGTTAAAGGAAGCAGAAGCGTGGCGGTTGTGGAGTCACCTGCATGTCTTGCTGCTAAGGAGCTATACGAGCATCTGTGCCACCCCTCTTGTTTCATTGGGTGTACGTTGAACTGCTGTTGTCTCCGTTTTCATTCTTAACTTTTTTGTTTTCATTGTTAATCCATTTGTAATAAGTACGTGGTACGTATATTTGTACACAATGCATACTTTGTTTTTCTAATATGAACAACAACTTGGTGGAGAACGGGCCAGCAGCAATGTTTCTGCTTTTTAAGTTTCGTTTTCATATTACACTATTCCACATTTCGTTCCGCTTGATGCAAGCTTCACCGGAAATGCTTAATACGGCCGTTGCTGATGTAGCAGACGTGCTTTTTTGAGTTGCTGTACTTTTCTTAAACTTTTAAAAAACTAACTGACAAACATACATATACTGCGTACAAACATACATATATGGTGTCATCGGTTCTGGCTAAAATATTGGTAGTACGTTATGCCTGCTGATTTGAAGTATGTCAATATGATTCAAAACTGCATGAAATTATAGTTTAACCCTTTTAAACATTATTATAGTATTGTTCATACGTGTATCATCTCCTAACCAAAGCTTAGCATTTGGCAGAGTGATGAAATAATTATAAGCGCACGAGATTTCTAGGATTTTCAAAGTTCGCAAATCTGAAATAAACTGGAGTGTGACGATTCACATGTCGTGATTCTGATCTGTGTCGAGATTAATATTAATATTATTCTTTTGTGGAAACACAAAAAGCTTCAAAATAAAATTATAGTTCTCTTTAATCTGTTGTATAGCTCATTCACTTGTTATCTTTTACAGAATGAAGCAGTGGTGAACGGTGATCCTACACAATGACCACTTTGGTAGATCCTTTTTTGTTGTACAAAAACACAATTCAAATGTCATTGCATGATAATATTTTCCTCATCTGGTAAAAACGACCGTTGTTTGTTACACATCCTGACTATTTTAACTGCATACATTTATCTGTATTGCATTCTTTTTGCAAAAAAAGAGTGCATAAACCATGATCCACGATGCCTCTTGTGTCATATATGTAGAAATCTTCGACTTGGCGTGATATCTCCACTTCTAAACTCCAAACCCGCATTGTGATTGTAAAGTTTCGAATATGTACGTATATAACGAACAAAAATACGTCTATGTTCTAGGTGGGAGAAAAGATAGGGGTCAAATGCAGACACAAAGTCAAGCAAGCATGGACGCATACATAGAACTATCCTCCTTAAAAATATACACATACACACAGCACGTAAAAAAGTTTTTAAGTTTTAAAGAAACTGCAGGAGCAAGTGGAGGAGTATGAGAATGGTATCAAGATATATTTTAAGAGAGATCTCAATCTGCCCATGAAATGGATTTGGTGCGATGCTTGCTCAATTGTGAAGTTGTAAAAAAGCAAGTGCGAGCAAGTAGGAAAGAGAAGATGATCCCACTCTCCTTTTGCTCCTGTTATAATAATACTGTACGGTTGAGAAGACACGTATAAAAACACATTGAGAGAGATAATATCCATTGGCCAACACATGTTACGCTTTGATTAGCAAGTCGTGGCACGTTCCCTTCCACTAGTGTACCTCTCCATCTGTGCTATGGAGCAAAAGGAAAAGGAGCAAACTACTGAAAAAGCTACAAGATAGAATACCGTAGGAATATGTATTACGGTGAGAAAACGCAGGGCGAGATGATCCCCCTTATAACAAGAACTTTTGACTTTTCTCTGCAAAAAATTCGCCTCTCTATATCCTTTTTCCCATTTTTACTTTATTTTTTCGAATATTTCGTACTTTTGGGGGAGTTTCAATAGCCTCCTCAACCTTGAGGTGTGATATTATGTGGAGTAGAAAATGATACCGGATTGAGTTCAAGAAGAACGGATATAATTTTACGAGAGTGACAAATACATATATATGGATTGAGAAGTAGTGGATCAATGACTGTTTCTTCTCCGGGGGAAATTCCGTATAAAAATGATGAGACAATTTTATACTCGAACAACTTAAAAATATTAGCTTTGGCTTTTGCTCTGCGATCGATGGACTTTCTGGATTTCCTGAGCTCAGCTCTCTGTTCTGTTTAGTTTTTGTTACTAAAACAGTGAAAGTTGTAACTGCTACAATGGGATGTGTGATGTAATAAAAAATAATGAAAGAGTTGTACAATAAAGTAATGTCAAGCTTGTCTATAGATTAAATCTATTTTTGTGGCAAGTTTAGCATTCAAACACGTCGTCAACTTTTTTTGTTTCACTTCTCATTTGATGCACTTACCGAGCTTAGAGGTATTGATAAAATACATCTTTTTCTATGTACATGAAGAACGATACAGTCAATTCCAAACCTGTTCAATAATTACAGAGATATGATCTAGTCCCGAGATCCGTTTAATTGACTACCATTTTAGCACGCTTTGAAATTGTTGTCATCTTCAACGAAAGCAGTATCGTGAGCTAATCTCCAAATCTCGATTGATGAAGTCATCCTATGATAAATTGTTAGAGTGAGCCAGATACCTTAATCGTATGCTGAAGATGTTGACATTTTTTGGAAACAAGGTATTTTAATGCACCCACTTGACAAGGATGATGCATCACATTTATAAACAAGTAGTGCAGCTAATAATTTAACTTCGTACGAGATTCTCGTTTTACGTCTTGCAAAGCATCCTAAAAAAACTAGTCGGTGGAAACGTAGTGGATGGACGGATATAAAAATGCGAACCATCTTTCACACAACTTGTCTTATTGCTCACAAGAAGTCAAGTGCAAAATTCCAGTTTTGCTGTCACCTCATGAGAACCTTGTGCTTAGTCAAGTTCGTTAACATGAACATACTATTTGAAATGGTAATGACCACGTGGGGAAACTATCTAGATATTTTGTGAATTACTATCATCTCTCACGGATTTTTTCTCCATTTTCAGTTTTCCAGTGGGTTTCCATAATGGTAGTTTAATGGAAGTAAGCAATTACGCGCTGGAAGGGGAAAAACTTGAAAACCCCTTCTTTTACAATCAGCCTAGGCATTTACTGACTCTGATTTGAATTTACGCAATGAAAGACTATATCACTTTGTGTATTCCTATTCATATATGCAAACATAGTAAGTCCACCTGCTCCCTCCAGGCAAGTTACAACTTTTTTCCCAGTTCCTTTGGTTTTCTAAGCTGCCGTCACTGGAGCAGAAATTTTCGTAGTGTTAGCTTATTACATCACAGTCGTATATGTTCCATGTCGTGTACATAATCAGAAATCTCCAGTCTGGAAAGTGTACAGAATAATTTATGAAGAATTTCCAACGAATTATCTACTACTATCAGAAAATACATTTTTACTCAAAATGGTGGCAAATTTTAATCTGTCTGTACTAGAAGAAAAGTCTACGAAGCCACGGTGAACACCCATCATCAATTACCATCATGATCTTTTGAATACACATTGAGACACCCTACTTCTGAGCAGAGAATGTTACAATTATTTTGTACGCGTGTAAATCAGAATATATAGATCACTATGTTCATCCTTCCTCTCAAGTATACTGATACAGGTAACACGAAACAAAATAATTCGATTCATGAAGGCACGTACACTTGACAAAAGAAACAAGTTTTTCCTCGATATTATCATCATCATCATCACATCACTTTCAGGTTGAATTGAAGGTTTTTACAGGAACAAGGTATCAGATTGACGCCTTTTGGGCCCAGCATTGATCAAATTACGAGTGGTTTTGCCAAGCCCACAAGATGTGGAGAGGGTTGGCAAGAAAGAAAAGAATTAATTAGCTGTTGCTCTATTCAAGTTGAAACTACCATCTCTTGAAGACTACGGTGGTAATTGTGCTCACATGTGGAGGTAGTAATTGAACGCAGGGGGATGATAATCGTTTACAGTAAAAAATAACAATTTGCAAGAAGTTCTCGCGTGATTGTTCACCGGGTCATTCATGCTTGCGACTGCAATAAATAAACGATTGACAAATGGGGCTCAATTCGTGTCCAGTAAAATATTTTACAAAACTTTTGTCATTTAAATTTCATACTTCTCTTTGTGTGACCACAAAAAGAAAGCTAGCTAGACAGGAAATCTACGATTTACAACATGAAAAAAGAGTGGTTTTAATTCTGCTCACTTGCTGCTCTTACCCTCTCTGTCACGTAAATGAATAAGCGCACGCAAATATTTTTTAAAAATATGCATAAAAATCTCATCAGACGGCTAATCAGCGTGTTTTCAACTGTTGATGGATCAAACTGAGAACAGTAGAGATGAAAAAGAACTACTGGCGAAATGTTGGAAACCTGTGGACTCATTTACAATTCATATTCATATTATCTCAGCCATATTTGCGATGGGATGAAATTACATACGTACTACAAGGGACAATAAACAGTTTTCCTTGTGAATTCGCTTATAACTAGTTAGAAAATGCGTATTGATTAAGTTTTCTAGAAATGAATAGCCACGCTTGAAAAAACTGAAACAAGACACATCAATAATGCCATTTGCCAATTTTCCTTTGAATGTGTGCTAATACCGTGAAAATGTGAATAAAAAGAAGAGAAAACAGGTAAAATTAATGTGGCAAGGCTTAATTATACAATTTTTGGTTATAACTCACAATTTTTTTCTCGTGTGGGGTCTTTTCAGATTCAAAGTATTGTATAATGCAATGGTTATCGTTAGGTTACGCATCGAAGTGAATGGAAGTTGATCTGAATGTTATATACAATTAATTTGCAGGTAGTAGTTTTAGAAATGGTCTTTCTTTGACGTCAACCATACACAACTGAAATTCCATGCAAGGTATACCTGTGCTGAAGTCAAATAAAAACAGAAAAGCCAAGTCGCAATTTTTTTCCAGGTGCTATAAAACATTACAAAAATTACAAACTTCATTCAATATTTCGCCATCTTTACTAATATTTAAGGAACCAGACTTATCGTTCAGATATACAAAAAATAATGACCCACTTTACTAAAATAAAGGTTTTTGTTTTGGAAACTTTTTGTTTGAGTTAAACTGATAAAACTGAATCAATTCTCCTTTATAAAATTAGAGGTGACTTTTTTGTCCGGAACGTCCTTTCAATACAAACAAATTCGGATAAAGTTTTCCGAAGAAAGGGACCTCCTCATTAATATACTGGAAGGGATTTCGGTAAATAAAATGAAATCATTTAATCGATCTGTAATTACAGTGTCGTGGCACGAATGCATTTACATTTTTCTAGGCGGTGAAGACGTATCAATCGTATTTCATCTTTTGTCTGTTTTGAATAAGAATTCATCCCATTAAAATATGCTAGAAATGGATAAAATTACTTGGGTGGCATTATACCGGAATTTTCTTCTTCTTTATGTCATAGGATTTCATAGGATTTTGCTTCAATTATAATTTGATTTTATGTAAGACCCTACGTTTTTGCTAAAAAAACCTGGGTGCAATTTTTCTTTATGATAAACCTTTCTTAGAGGGCTAGTCTAGCCCTTCATGTACATGCACCCTCCACTAATTACGGACATTTCCTTCAAGGCACTGTACTGAAGCGAGAGAGAGAGGAAATAATATATGCGGTTTACAAGCTAATTTATCTCATTAAGCTGTCTACGTCTCCTCAAGTCTTACTGCTTAAGAGTCGCTGACTGAATACAGGAAAAATCACAAGAGTACCCTGTTTGAATCACGGACGTACTTCTCTTTCGTTCAATTGCAAAATGCATAATCACACGATGAATTGATCTATCTCTTCATCCACCTGTGCAGCCTTCACCATTGTACAAACGCAGAAAGTATAAGGTAAAAATCAAATTATGAAGCAAAAACAAGGAAAGTAAGATTTAAAGACGAATAACTTGGTGGAATGTGGATTACTACGATTAGGAGCATAGGGGAGTACAAAAACTTCACTGCTTTGCTCAGCACATTTCCATCCACTTTGGCCATTTCTCTCTGTGAGTGATGTACTTTGTCCGGAGAAAAGAAGTGTATGGATGTGTGGTGATGTGATATGTCTACAATGCCCATAAGATTTTTTTTCATTTAAGAAATAAAAAAAGCTTTCTTCGTAGTTTAAAGATGAAGTTTTTTTGTAGGGTGCGTGAGAAGCCACAACATTTTGGTTAAGGTAAGCCACAGCTACTGCAAGCTGGCTGGCTTTGACAGGTTTTAAGCATCAAGAAGGCATGTTCACTTTTACTGGATAAATAGCTACTAGTTTTTATTATTGTTTTCTGCATTTTCCGACGATGATCATGCTGAATGCACTAAGACAAATTGATGATAAAGAGGAAAAAGTAAGACTGAGCTCATCAACAGGATAAACCACATGAAGAGTGGAAAAATCCAATTAGGCTTTATCGAATGATTCCGGTTTTAAAAATGTTGCACTTTCAAAAAGAATGGCAAGCATGTGGATTGCTCATTTTTTTGGATGGGTGCCGGGTCGACGACGTCGGGGATGGGTGATGTTGATATGTGCTTCTCTATTAAAACAAATATTATTCCTGATGTAACATTACATCACGGAATGTTTTGGAATGTGACGAAGTCTATCGTAAGAGTGGATAAGCTAAACTTGCATATTATGTAGCAAATAATGATATAAAAATGACCTGGTTCTTTTTCAGGTCACATTAGGCAGGATATTGAAAAACAAAAATGAACTGAGAAGGACTGGAGCAACTGCGCTGCGACGAAAAAATGTAGCATCAGCAGCTGTGTTTCTTGTAGCATTGCATTATAAAACACTGTATACGCGGCGGTCCATCCATTAGGAACTTATTCCCTTCCATTATTTTTCTAGTTGGCTAAAATATTGCAGGAATGGGGATCGTTTAGGGAGCAAATAAATGCAATAATATAATTTTTATGCTCTTTTTATTACATTTCCCCTGGTGGATATTGCATTGCCAGCAATGTTTGTTTTGTTACGATAACGGAAAAGAGGAGTGGATATGTGTTTGTGTAAATGTAGGTAAGTCTATATGACTGTGCTCATTCAAGAGAGAGAGAAAAGCCAGATGCACTTTTCCCTCACTCTCTGGGGAAATGGGTAATAATGATAAAGCCATATAG